>JBBMKA010012370.1:0-33903 GCA_037833695.1 Sechiopsis laciniata
GCATTGATTCGCCACAGCGAACTATTGCTTCCAAATCACCATTCCACGTCATTCTTATTTCCTTAATAATTTGTGGTAGGTAATTTAGCGAATAACCCCCCAACTCGGGGTACAGTCATGCACTAAATCATAAGCTTCAACAATATGCATGATCAATAGCACAATCGAAGGGTTATGATAAACCGAGCTCCTAGGTAACAGATCAGGAAACTCGTCCTTAACCTGTACCACGTTGAGCAATCTAAAGGTCAAAACCTAAAGACTAACAATCCACAGAAGTCCTATAACTCTAGGGCAATCTGGAAAACCTACTCCAAGCCGAGGGATCTGGAGAGCGGTGTTACTTGTCAGCCAACAGACCCCTAACTCGCGATGAGTGGTGGATCCAACACGACTCACCAAGGGCATCGTAGTCCATACCACTTAGAAGGTTCCCTAGACTACTAGTAGATGGTTGTTAGGGTCGTGAGCCATGTCAGTCGACCATCCACGAAAGTCCTAACTCAAGAGTGTCTTCCCAACTTATAGTGTAAGCTCGAAACATCATACTTCACACTGATCTATTAGTACCTCTCACCGTCCAGTGACTCGATCAGACCTAATCGAGGCATCAAGACGTGTCAAACACAGGCAAGTCCATAACTGGGGGACATGCAATTCATCATGCAACATCAAACAATATGCATAGCATAAATCGTCAATAACAACAGACATGTTGCATGCTCTCAATGCAATCAGTACATGCATACAATCACATGATCATGCTACAATCACGACAAGTAAATCAATACAAACAAGTTAATACATGTATTAACCACAGGCTTTGAGAAGGGGATAAATGGTCTCTTACTTGACCGAATCCCCTAACAGTGCTCCAAGAGTCTACTAGATACTCCAAATAGCCAAACACAACTCTAAGTTTTGAAACGAACAAACTGTTCAAAACTAGCACTTTAGACTATCAAAATCAGATCTAGAATATTAAATTTATCAAATAGTGAAGAACCTCAAAAAATGTGTCTCGGCGACCCCACACACCTCTTAAACTCGGATCAAAGAACGAGAAACAGTTAGGGCCAAACCTGGTCAACAAAAAGGACAAAGGGCTAAACTTACCATTTAATACCCAACCAAACACTTTTAGTCTACTATTTAAACAACCTTAACCATGCAACCAAACACCCTTAATATAACCTTTGAATGATCTTAAACCACCGAAAAAACAAGCTTAATCCACAACTTGAATTACATTAAACAAGCAACCAAAAACTCTAATCCACAACTTGAATACCCATAAACTAGAAAACAAATGTTCTTTATTCATTAATTAAATAACATTAAGCTCATAACCAAACAGCCCCAATCCACAACTTAAATAGCTTTAAACCTCTAGCCAACAAAGCTTAACCATCATTTAAATATCCATAACTCTATAAACAAACACCCTAAATCTACATTTTAAATAACTCTCACCCAACTTAAAATGATTTAAAACCCAATCCCAAACATGGGTCTTCTTAAACTTTTAGGTGCCATCTAAAGTCCAAACATAAGAAAAGAGAGACAGAGACAGAGAACCTTTACCTCAACTCCGGTGATGAACGGCGGAGACGAGCTCGGCTACACCTCCCCACGGCGACGCAACCCGTAGCCCCAACCCAGACTCGTGGCGGCAGTACAAACTGGCCCTCCTTGCTGCAGACTGAGACGGTGACGACGACTCAACCAACTCCGAGCGGACCTACTAGCGCCTCGTGAAAACCCACATGAATGCGAGCCCATGATGCCGAAGCGCGAACTCGACCGCGAAGAACCTACAGTGGCGATGTAAGCTTGCTGACCCTCTTCGAATAGACTTAGCGGTAAAGAACAGCGATGAATGATGCCGGCAACCAATGAGCTTTGAAGAAGACGACCCAAAATTCCAAGGGCTGACGGCGCAAGGCTGCACAGTGACATTTTAGACCTAGGGGTTTGACATTTGTTTAAATATCTTCAGCATAAAGACCAAAATGCTCTTCCCCTTGAATTTATCTACAAAACTACCATTTATTTCAAATAAAACATTTTTCCCTTTTAAAACCCAACAAAATACTTGGGGGGTGTTTGTTTGACATATTTAGGTAGGATTTAGGTTAATAAGTTATATTGAAGAGTTATATTGAGTAGTTAAAAATTAAGAGTTGTGTCAAAAACTCGTTTGGATATAGTTTTTGTATAGAGGAGTTAGAGTCAAAATCTTGTTTGGATGTAGATTTAAAATGAGTAGTTATTTTTTAGTAGTTAAAAAAAATGATTAAAAATCAATGGTTAAAAATGAGTTATTTTGATTGATTCGAAAGGAATGATTAAAAATGAGTAGTTATAAATGATTAAATAGTTATAAATGAATGATTAAAAATGAATAGTTAGAAATGAGAGTTATTTTTAAAAGTAAAAATGAGGAAGAGTTAGTAAAAACTCGTTTGGATGTAGGTTTTCGAAGAGAAGTTAATAAATCCTAAAACTAAATCCTAGTTAAATATGTCAAGCAAACAATGTTATCAAAGTTAGTAAAGACAATTTGACAGTCATGAAAGGACATAAAAGATCTGTCAATCTTTATGTGTTATAGGGTTCTACAATTCTAGGTGATGTAGCAGTTTCTACACCTTCGTTATCTAATATGTTCGCTAAATCTCTTCAACTAAATAAATTCAAGCATTGCTTGAGTTTGGTTGGTGTTTGCAATTTTTGAACTATTTAAAATTGGCAAAGACAACTAAAGTTATTCATTTGGCGTTTTTTATCAATTAGCGTTAATGTTGAGATTTGTTGTGCCGCTAATTGGAAATTCCCACATCAGGAATTTCATTTATTTTAGCCACCTCACTTACTACACACACATATATATATGTGTGTGTGTGTATATATATATATATATATATATATCACTTTTGAAATAATAGCAAGAATTAAAAAAAATTTAATTCCTTTTCTAAATTATTTTATATTAATTTCTAATTGCATTTAGAAATTAATTTTGGCGAGTTCAAATTATTTGGTGTATTGAGATTTTGGTGAGTGATTGAGTGTACTCTTTTATAATCTCTCAATTTGGAATTCTAGTAGAATATTTTTGCCGTCTTCGCCCGTAGATGTAGGTATCGTCCGAACCACGTAAGATCTTTGTGTTATTATTAGTCCATTTATTTATATTTGCTATTGTCATAATTAGAATCTAGTTTACTTCCGCTGCATCGATATTAAATGGTATATGTTAAAGATCAATTAATTTTCTGAACCACGTAAGATCTTTGTGTTATTATTTTTCTCTTTACTCCATTTATTTATATTTGCTATTGTCATAATTAGAATCTAGTTTATTTTCGCTGCATCGATATTAAGTGGTACGTGTTAAAGATCAATTAATTTTTCAATATATATATATATATATATTTTTCACTTGAAGGAGTCAACATAAATATATTTTCTTAATTGAGGAGTTATGAGTGTGAATTTCCACTATGGAACACTTCTTTTTTTTTTTTATGAAACCCATACTATTCATTAATGAATTTTATTTTATTAATTTTTTTTTTAACAATTAGATAATAAGAGAAGAAAAAGTTGTTTTAAAAAAAAAAAAAAAAATGAAGAAGCACATACGGACTACCATATGCTATCCTTAATTATAATTATAATTATATATATAATTATATATATTGTGTATGTATGTATGTATATGTAATGTATATGTATGTATATATATGTAATATATGTATATATATGTATGTATGTATATTTATGTATGTATGTATATGTATGTATATATATGTATGCATGTATATTTATGTATGTATATGTATGTATATATGTATGTATGTATGTATGTCTATGTATGTATATATGTAGTATGTATATGTATTTATATATGTATGTATGTATATGTATGTATATATGTATGTATGTATATGTATGTATATATGTATGTATATGTATGTATATATATGTATATATATTTTTTGAAAAGTATATATGTCTGTATATATATATATCTATGTGTATGTGTATACATATACCATATATATATGTATATGTGTATATATGTGTATATATATATATATATATATATATATATATATATGTATGTATGTATAAATACGTATATGTGTATATATATCTAGTTAGAATTTAGTGAGTGTCGATATCTGTAAATATGTTGACTGAGTGGGAGAAAAATTAGGAATCAATCAAATTTGATTATGAATTTTTAAATAGAATAATGGAGAAATTGTGGTATGAATTATTGGAAGATCCTCGGGTGGCTTTTTGTCGTGGATTCAATCAAGCTTTTAATTTTATCAAAAAAAAAAAAATCACGCTTTTTATGGCATCCTTCCCTTTCTCCCCAACCTTAAATAATGACAATAATAATAATGACAATAATATGCATAAAAGTAGGTATTAAAATATTCAACCAACTTTAATTTCTTGGAGATTATAGGATGGGAAACATGTTGATCTATAATGTTATATTTTTTATATGTTTTAGAAAAATTGAATAGTTTATTGAATGTATTGGTGACGTGTGTTGGTTTGTTCGATTGATTGTAATCCAATTCAATTTCACAATCATGTGTTGGATTCTGAAAATCGTTACGTAACTCCCATATTATATGAGATTAGTAACTTTATTTAGAGTTTGTGGTCCTCTTCCCATAATTAAAAAAAAAAAAAAAAAAAAAATTCATACTATAGGTGTTTCAAGAGAAGATTCATGCATTCTTCTTCTTTGGTTGTTTCTTTTGTGTTTAGTCGATCACAACCAACTAATTATAAATCTCTAATCATCCTTCTTTGATCATGTGAGAATCTCAACAAGAACAAGATGAAAAATAGAAGGGATTAAGAAAATACCCTAAGATTTACATGGTTTGGTACAATGGCTTACATCTACATAAGCACATGTACATTATTATTCATTTTTTGTAAGTCTTTAGTTAAAGTTAATAAAAGTTGAACTCAACTAATATAATGAGTGATTAAAGATGTTATGAATTGGCATCGAAAAAAAAAGATGTTGTGAATTTAAATCTCTTTATCTAAATATTTTTTAATTAAAAAAAATAGTCAAAGGCCATAAACTTTCACTTCGAATTAAAATTGTGAAGAAAAAATAAAACCAACAATTAATAAGTTTTTTTTCCACGTATTCTTTTTTAATATTTTTTCCAATGTTTATTTAGTTCATCTTTGTCCACATTTAAATCATTCTTGAGTACAAATTGGGAGAGGGGATGAATAAACCCTACATATAGAAGGTATTACTACTTTCAAATAATATGAAAGTCAAATACTAATTCTTAAGATCAAACCTGTGACTTTGGCGTTGAATTGGATTACCTCCCAAACAATAAAATCACTAGGTCATTAAACTTTTCGATCCTATCAGGCTATTTAGCTATGTGTAACTATCTAAAAAAAAGAAGAAAAAAGGATTGGTGGAAGAAATAATTGATGAATGTGATCAATTATTGCTTCACCCATGTAAATGTATATGTATTTCATTTCTTTTTAACTAAACTTAAAAATAAACTAGCTAAACCTTTTTGTAAAACACACATACACTAGCTTTTTTTTCTTTTCTCCTTTTTTTTTTTTTTTTTTTTTTTTGTTTTGAGTTCAACAAACACACAAACTATCTAAACTTAGAATATAGATGATCTTGTTGACGCGTTATTTAACTTTATAAGATTTAAATTCCAATTTTATTTTTTTTTGTTATATTACTTTTGAAGAGAATAATCAATATATAAGTTATCTATACATCAATAAAAATACAACGAACTTTTTTTAACAGAAAAAATAAGGAACTAGAAGATAAATATCATAATTATAGGGAGAAAAATCCACATTGGATGGTTTGCCACTTAATTGAAATTTCAATGCATAATGTCTTTTGATTTGATAGTGAGGTTAGAAAAATAAATTCCCAATAATAAAAATGTCATAATAAAAAAGGAAAGAAATTGTACAACATTTTAGGAAAAAATTTAAAATATAGCAAAACTGAAAGTAAACATTTCATTCACTTGCATTCCAATTAATAAATGAATGATTTCAATCAAATATTTTGAGATTAAAAAAAATAATTAATTAATTAATTAAAAATAATAAAAGTCTAAATATTTTAATATGAAATACTCTTAAATATTATCAAAATTAATGTTAAAATTTGCTAACTACAATAAAATCTCAAAATAGTACTAAAAATAGAATATAATAATTAATATATTGTGATGTCATTGCTTACCTACATAGTTAACACCTCTTTCTTTCTATGAACGCACCCTTTAAAAAAAAAGTAATTGCCATTTTTTTATACAAAGAAAAAAAATTTTGCTTCATTCTTTTTCCTTGGAAATTTAATCTTGCCATCGTGAATCGGAAATCTCTTTAAAAGCATAAATCTTCCCATAGTTATCTAAAAGTATATAAATTTTTGTGGCATCTAATTATCTACATAAACAAATAACTACAAATTCATAAATAGAAAAGGTTCCAGATATTTTAAAATAGGAAATATTATATTGAATGGGTTGGTAGCATGATTGGTTATCTAATTTAATGTTAATATATTTTTACTTATTGTTCATGAGTTTAATTCTTGAAATCGATATTTATAATCTCAAAGAGTTCTTTTATTCTTAATTTAAATAGAAAAAGGAATTGCCTTCTTGTATTAATTTCCTTTTAAAAGTAGAATAGGGGTTGGGAGACTCCAACACAAACTATAATTATTAAAACACTTAATATATTGGTATTTGACTATCATTTATTTGAAAATAATAATATCTTTTACGTAGAATTTGTGGTCCTCCTCTATATATATATATATATATTTTTGATCTGTTAATTAATGCCTCTTTGTATTGATTGTGCATATAAAATAACATCTTGGCCACAACACGTTACCCAAATTTGGTTTGGATTAGATTTCCATTTTTTTTTTCTTTTTTAAGAACAGAGAATTTTTTGTTTTGCAAGAAATAAAATATGCTAATTTTGTTTAATAATGAAATGTGATCGTCCAGCTCGTTATGTATTTGTTTCCTTGTTGTTTGTAGAGAATGTTTGGAAGATTATGTGGATTTGTTTTCTCGGAATGTTTGTCGTCTAAACTAATTATTATTTCAATCTATGACTAATATTTATTGAAGAAGACATCAAAATAAAGTTGGCTTATTATACATCTTATTTTAACTTCTTTTTCCGAGATGAGAAATTAGAAGCAAAAAAAAAAAAAAAAACGTTCTTTGACTGTCAATATTAATCACGAATTAAATTAATTATGATTAAATAACATAATTTAATCTTACCTTTCATATACTTTTTCAATTCAATAATATCCGATGATATAAATTTGAAACTCATATCTTTTTACTCATCAGATCATCACATCATGTATCATGTTAGTTGAATTTAATCTAGTTGACCTTTTCTTTTATATTTGAAGTATAGTAATCATCTATGATGTTGTATAAAAACTAATTTCTTTTTTAAATACTCAAAAGAAGCATGTGATATCAGGTACAATTTAATAACAAAAAAATTACACATTTGAAACTCTCTCCCCTAAATATTGTTAAACTTTTTTTTTTTTTTGATATCCGTGACTGTTCGAGCTAGTTTGTACCCACCTCGACTAATGTCACTGAACATACTGTGAAGATATAGTTTAGATTCTATTACTGATATTACTATTATATTAAAAGTATTATACTAGAACCTTCTAGTATTATCTGTGGTTGAAATCTTGTATAATTTCGTGTATTATTTCTATTATCGTGTATTATTTCTATTATCCCCTATATAAAGGGTGTGCGACCTGTACAATTGATTAAGTAAATACAAAACCCTATTTTCCATTGTGCTCTTGAGTTTGTCTTGATATCAGAGCTTTATCAATGGCCGATGCCAATCTCACTCCAAACCTTAGATTTAGCAACCCTCCTCTAAACTTGACCGTACTAATTTTCTACTATGGAAGAACCTAGCTATTCCCATTCTAAAAGCCTACCAAATTGTAGGACACCTAAGTGGGGAAGACAAATGTCCTTCCAAAATTGTGAGACCTCCTCTTACTGTCGAAAAATTTTTACCCACTAATTTTGTTGGAGGAATTGATGAAACAACAGGCAGATGTGTCAACCGCAGGCCTGACAGACGGCGCATCCACGTCACAAGCAAAGGCTGCGATACAGCCTAAAGATCGTCAGACAGAGCAATCGGCGGGCGGCACGTTGGTCGGTGCAGATGTGCAGGGTGTAGGTGTGCAGACGCAGCTGTCAAGCAGTGCAACAGACAGGCCTGACTGGAGCAGGCGTGCAGTCGGTTCTGATTAGAGCAGGCGCGTAAAGTGTAGGTTCGCAGGCAGGTGTCAGCAGCGAAGGCGTGCAACCATTTCAAATTGGGGCAGACGGGTAGGGTTTTTCCACCATCTAGATGGCTCTACCTGGCGTAGGCGAGTCCCAGATGCATATCACATGGGTATATCATTTGCACAGCAGTTGGGCCCACTTTTTCCAACCAATACATATGGATTTGATGCTCATGATGCATGGGTTGCAATTGATCAATTACTTTTAGGTTGGCTATATAATTCCATGGCCTTGAAATTGCAATTCAAGTAATGGATTTTGAGACAGCTTCTGACCTTTGGACAGCAGTTCAAGAATTATTTGAAGCTTAATCTCGAGCTGAAGAAGACTACCTTCGTCAGGTATTTCAACAGTGTAGAAAAAGTTCTCAAACTATGACTGACTATTTGCGCATTATGAAAACTCATGCAGATAACCTTGAACTTGTTGGGAGCCCGGTCTCCACTCGATCACTAATTTCGCAAGTGTTGCTGGGTCTTGATGAGGAGTACAATGCAGTGGTGGAAAATGCACAAAGGCGAGCAGACCTTACCTGGTTTCGCTTACAAACTAAACTCTTGATGTTTGAAAAAAGATTTGAACAACAAAACTCCCAAAAGACAAGCTCATTTAATCAAACAGCCTCGACAAATATGGCAAATGTACGAAGCAGCCTACAACAGTGGCCTAAGCCACAAAACCCTTCTGTGCCATGTGGTGGGCGTGGGCAACAATCTTTTCGAGGTAGACGGAGCCGAGGCCGGGGTTATGGGAATAGTGATCTTAGTAGAACTATGTGCTATGTGTGTAGTCGCCTAGGCCACACTACTAACATATGACGTGACAGGTTTCTCCCTAATCAACAGTGAGGCCAACAAAAGTATGACAACCTCTCTCCACACCGACATTTGCAATAGTATAATAGCCAATATGGCCTGTCTAGCTCTTCTAATGGTATGTCATTCGCTCATCCACAAGTTTTTCATGCCCAACAGAACTCAATCTGTTTATTGCGTCCACTAAAACTGTTGTTGATCCAAACTGGTATATGGATAGTGGAGCATCGAATCATGTCGTGTCTGACTACAACAATATGATCAATCCTACAGAATATAGAGGTAACGAAACTGTCACTATTGGTAATGGTGAGAACTTATTCATTTCGCATATTGGGTCTTCTATGTTGTCTACGACTAATGGTTTCTTGAAACTTGAGGATGTGTTATGTGTGCCTTCTATTGCTAAAAATCTACGTAGTGTGTCCAAACTTATTCGTGATAATATGTTTCTGTTGAATTTAAGGGTCGTTATTGCTTTGTGAAGGATACTCGTATGGGCAGAACAGTTTTGACAGGAATGCTTAAAGATGGGTTATATCAAGTCAATAATGGTAGCATTTTGAGGTCGTTGCACGGTCAATTAGAAGAACTAGTGCAGTTAGGAGATAAGCCTTTAATTTATTCTACTTTTGTTTCACCTAGTACTAGTTCAGTAAATGTTGTGTCCAAGTCTGTTTGGCATCAACGTTTAGGACACCTTACCCCTAGAACTCTGCAATGTTTGTTGAAAACTTTTAATTTACCAGTCTCTTTAAATGATTAAGATCAATTT
Organism: Sechiopsis laciniata; assembly: GCA_037833695.1. Taxonomy (NCBI): domain Eukaryota; kingdom Viridiplantae; phylum Streptophyta; class Magnoliopsida; order Cucurbitales; family Cucurbitaceae; genus Sechiopsis; species Sechiopsis laciniata. Next base: position 10,014 of record JBBMKA010012370.1, read on the forward strand.
TGTAAATCCTGCAAAAATGCATTCTCTGCCTTACTCTCTGTCTGATTCTCATGCATGTAGTTTGTTTGAATTAGTGCATACTGATTTATGGGGTCCTGCACCTGTTCTGTCATCTGATGGTTATAGATATTATGTTCATTTTCTTGATGATTATAGTAGTTTTGTTTGGATCTATCCGTTGAAACTAAAAAGTGATACATTAAGTGATTTTGAGCATTTCTTTGCAATGGTGAATAATCAGTATGGATGCTCCATCAAGACTTTTCAGTCAGATAATGATGGAGAATATCATCTGGTTCATTGTGCTCAATTAGGAATTTCCTCTCGTTTCTCTTGTCCCTATACGTCAGCTCAGAATGAACGTGTTGAGCGCAAGCACCGCCACATTATTGAAACTGATCTGACTTTGCTTGCACATGCCTCCATGCCTTTAGAGTTTTGGTGGGAGGCTTTCCTCACTACGGTTTTCTTGATTAATGGTCTTTCCACTCCTGTTCTCAATGGCCAGTCCCTAATGGAGGTGATCACCAAACGAAGGTTGAATCTTCAAGAGCTTAGGGTTTTTGGGAGTGCCTGTTACCCGTACTTGCGACCGTATAACTCTCAGAAATTTCAATTTCATATGGAAATATGTGTGTTTTTTGGCCTTAGTATTGTCCATAAAGGACATAAATGCTTGAGCCTGTCTGGAAAAGTGATTATCTCGCGACATGTTACTTTTAACGAATCTCTGTTTCCATTTGCTACAAGTTTTTTGCCCACGAATATTCCCAGTATGGCTGTCGAGTAGCTCTAGCGCCACCTCTGAATCAATGGTTAAGCACCATTCCTACTGTGGTCTCCCCGCCTCTTTCGCTTCACCATCATGCCCACCTACCCAGTAAGCTTCTCAATCATCATGTTTATGACTTTGTACCAGTAACAGCCTCTAATGTTTGAGGAACTACTGCCAACAGTGTTCCTGTGGATGTTGACCATTAGTCTCAGCCTTCTTAATTTCCTGCCTCCATTGACCACCGCTCTCAGTGTGACACTCCACTTTCAAGTCCAATCGTTGTACCGACTCGAGGCTTTTTTTTGGTTGCTTCTACACACCTGATGGTCACACGCTCTAAGTGGGATTTTTAAACATAAAGCCTGGGTTTCTGCCAAGACTGATTGGTCCACTACGAAACCAACTCGTGTTACTGATGCTCTTACACTCTAGTTTGAAAAGTTGCGATGGATCAAGAGTTTCATGCTTTCATGACGAATGATACTTAGTGTTTGGTTCCATCATCCCCATCTCATAATGTTGTGGGTTGCAAGTGGGTCTTTAATATCAGCGAAATCTAGATGGATCTGTCCAGCGACACAAAGCTCGCCTTGTGGCGAAAGGCTTTCATTAAAATCCTGGTGTGGACTATTTTGACACATTCAGTTCTATTGTTAAGGCCTCTACCATTCAGGTTGTTCTTTCTCTTGCACTATCTCGTAATTGGTAACTCAAACACCTAGACTTTAACAATGCGTTCCTTAATGGCGTACTAAGGGAAGATGTTTTTATGACACAACCTCTAGGGTTTGTGGATTCTCTTTTCCTCAATTATGTTTGCAAGCTCACGAAGGCACTCTATGGTCTCAAATAGGCCCCTCGAGCCTGGAATAATGCACTCAAGACACTGTTACTCTCCTAGGGTTTTTCCAACTGGCGTTCTAATTCCTCTCTGCTTATCTATAATCGTGGAAAGACTACTGTTCTGCTCGTGGTCTATGTGGATGATGTTGTCCTCACTGGTAACGATAATTTTTTTTATTTCTAACCTGGTCACTTCGTTGAATCACCAATTTTCGTTGAAAGATATTTGTCCTCTCAGGTACTTTTTGGGTATCTAGGTCACACAGCTCTCGTCAGGTCTCCTACTCACCCAGACAAAATATATTGATGATCTGTTGAACAAATTGAATATGTCGAATGTCAAACCTGCTCTTTCACCATCAGTCTCAAACAAACCGTTATCCCTATCTGACGGGCAACTCTTTCCTGATCCATTTATCTATAGCAGTACTGTTGGTGTTTTGCAATACTTGACCAATACTCAGCCTAACATCGCATATATAGTGAATCACCTCAATCAATTCCTCACACGTCCAACTAATCTTCATTGGATGGCAATTAAACGTGTCTTGCGGTATTTGTCTAGAACTAAACACCTGGGCTTCTCATTCAACCGACTGATGATTGGACTATCTCTGCATTTTCTGATGCTGCTTGGGTGTCCAATTTGGACAATAGGAAGTATGTTGCTGCCTACTGTGTATTTTTTGGACATACTTTCGTCTCCTAGTCATCGAAGAAACAAACTGTCGTGGCTCGCTCCAGTACCGAGTCCGAATATCGAGCCTTTGCCCATGTTGCAGTAGAGGTGATATGGCTTCAACAGTTGTTGACGGAGTTAGGTTTCGGTCTTGCCTTTGTTCCTATTCTCTGGTGTGACAACGTTAGTGCTGGGTCCTTAGCAGCCAACTTATTGTTTCATGCTCGTACCAAGCACATCGAGATTGATGTTCATTTTGTTCAGGATCATGTTCTTTGATGTCAGTTAGTGGTTCGATACATTCACTCACTCGATCAACCAGCTGATTGTCTAACAAAATCACTTACTCATACTCAGTTCACTTATCTTCAGTCCAAACTCGGTATCGTTGAACTCCCCTCTCGTTTGAGGGGGGGGGGGGTGTGTGAAGATATTGTTTAGATTCTATTACTGATATTTTTATTATATTAAAAGTATTATACTAGAACCTTCTAGAATTTTCTGTGGTTGAGATCTTGTATAATTTCCTATATTATTTCTATTATTGTACTCCCTTATATAAAAGGTGTGCGACGTGTACAATTGATTCAGTAAATACAAAACCCTATTTTCCATTGTGCTCTTGAGTTTGTTTCATACCGCTTGACCTTACAACATTTGGATATCAAGAAAACTCGTAAGAAATTAATTTCTTGGTAGGTGGCCAATATAGATTGAACTCGTCACCTTAGAAGTTCACACCTTTCATCTCTTAGTTGTGTTAACAATAGCTTTAATTAATTGAATTATATATAAATCGCTCTTAATTAGAGATTTTTCATAGCACATAGTTGATGTTCCTCATTTTATTGGATTTTTGTTAGCTTGCTTCTTGCTAGACCTTAATCGAGTATTTTTCTCCTACAAATAAAGTTGAGTTATATATGAAAATTGAATTAATATTACAGTATAACTTTTTCAATAATATTTTATTAGCTCTGAGATATATTAAATCATTAATATTAGAGACTAAGTTACAAAGTAAAATTATCATAATTATAACCTCAAAATGGAAGAATTTTCCAACGAAACTACTTGCTTGGGTCAATATTGGCTTCCTTCATTTTTTAATTTTTCTTGAGTGAATATAATAATACAATATCTACAAATGATGTCAAACGTTTCTTGGTGGAAATCCTAATAAATAAAACTTTGGTCTTATTAGAGTAGCATGATTGTGGGTTATTGAATTCATTACTTTTCAACAACCACGTTAAATAACTCATTGATGAATTAGACTATTTTTAGGTCACCTTAGACTACAAATACGTTATAATATAACAATTTAATTATCAGAGCCCATTGATTTTTCTTATTAAATCAGCCCATCGTAATAATTGTGGGAATGATAGCTAAAGTGAGATAATTCAAACATATTAAATGTGTCAACAATTATCAATGATGTGGTTTGAATATCTCACCCTTTATTATACTTAATAAATGTGTGAAGATTGTCTACATAAAATTAGCTAATGCAATTTTTAACATTTTTTATTTTTATATTTTTGAGTGTTCGAACCATTTTAGTATATCTTGATTATTTTTATGAGACAATATTATAGTTATTTGTTAAAGAAGTATAGAAAAGTTTTTCTTATCTCACAAAAATAAGAAAAACATCCTTATACTTTTAGTACAATAGGATGATACCCAAACTAAAAACCTTTCGATCATTAACATATTTGTTATACCAGTTGAGTTATGCTTATTCTGCCAAAAACATCAAGATGAGAATTTAATATTTAATAAACAAAAACTACTAAATATAAACAAGTTTAATTCGGGATGAACAAGAGTATTCACCCTCCCGCTTATTGTCGTCTTAAATCTAGAATATTGAAAGTATCGTAAATATAATGGTAGATAGTAAGAATATCCTTATTAAATTTGCTTTCCCTCGTTTAGTGATGAAGTATGATTCATACAAATAGTCTTAGTTTAGAAATGAATATGCTGAATGCTACATATAGTTTGAACATACTTATGTCCCATTGAGAAAATTATTGATGCAAAAGCTAATGTAAGATAATTTATTCAAAGTGAAAATATATATTTCAACTCAACACATGTAAACATGCTTTGTATGAAAAGCCAATTTGAATGGTGAATACATTAGGATGACTGCTACAAATCTCCTTAGAAAAAAAAAAAGTCTCAGACCATAAATTAGTCAATTAATTTTTTAACCTAAAAAGGACAATTTCATTTACCAAACATTTCCATGGTGATAATATTAACATATTATAACATCTCCCATGACTATCACCATACATGATCAGATATCTACCATATGTTTATTCTATGCAGCTTCAACCATTTATTACTTTTCTTTCTTACATACAAATAGAAAACTTTCCAATAGTCACTCACAAATTTTCCAATAACTGATAATTATTAGTTTTAGGTTAATTTAAAAAGTTTAAACTATAATCTTCCATATTTGTATTAATTGATTTTTTTTTTTTTTTTTTTTTTTTTTTAATCTCTAAGTCCATTCAAACAAGTGAGGTAGAACATTCTCATTCATGCTATGACTTGGTCAACACAAAATATTCGCTAGTTCTTTGACTATTACAACTGTATTGCTTTAAAGTGGCAAACTATTTGTATTTCTCATTTGCTCTCCCTTTATGTTATTCCCCAAACAACTAATTCATAAAAGGAATGGTACCCTTCTAAAAACAATATAGGTTTCTAAATTTTTAAACTAATTTCCTAAATAAGTTCTTGAAATTATATTACAATTGATCTAAAATGTATCTATATTTCTAAATTTTGTGTCTACTCATCCTCTAAACTTTCAAATTTTTAGGTGAATAAGTCAAAATTTTCAAATTTGTTATTCGACACAAAGTTCAAATCTATATTCAATATACACTAAATTTCGAATATGTGAATAAAATAAAAACACTTTAAACTTTGAATTGAACTCTAATTAAAGACGAACTTTGACATAACCTATACCTTTTTTAGTTCAACGACAATTGAGATTAAGAGATTTGTACTAATAACCTCTTATAAACCTAAGGCGTGTTTGCTTGCCATATTTATGATGAATTTAAAATGAATATTTACTAATTACTCATCAAAAAATTACATTCAAAAGAGTTTTTGTAACTACTTAAAATAACTTTTCATTTCTAATAATTCATTTATAACTACACAAAATAACTCCTTAATACTAACCACTTAATCATTCATTTCTAACTTTTCAAAATCATTTTTAACCACTAATTTCTAATCATTCTTTTTTTAACTACTCAAAATAACTATTCATTTTAAATTCACATCCAAACAAGCAATTGTCTCTAACTCCTCTACAAAAAAAAAAACATCTAAACAAGTTTTTTGCTACAGCTCCCAATTTTTAACTACTCAAAATAACTACCTAATCTAATTCTTCATCCAAAACCTCATCCAAACACCTTTTTAAAGTGTGTATAGATTAAATTTATAACTTAATCTTGTTGTGATTGTTTGCATCAAATAGAGCAGGGTCGCAGCTATAATAGATTGAGAATAACAATTAAAATGAAGAGGAAAAAGAGAAAGAACGACACAGTGATTTTTACGTGGAAAATTCCTAAACAAATTAGAATAAAAACCACGGGCATAGATAGAAGAACTTCATTATAAAAGTAGGAGTTACAAACTTTCTCTCTTACAAAGTAGTAACAAACTCTCTCATAAGGAGAAACTCTCTCTATTTTTATCTCATACCCTCACTCACTTAGATGTGGGATGTCTTGGGAGATTTTAGGATGGTTTGCCAACAAATGGCATCACCTATTTATAATGCACATAAACTTGGCCTCCAAGTAAAACCTTATGGTCATAAATTGGCCACATCTTACCTTGGTAATCAAGCAAATCACATGGTCTCAATTTTGCCACAACTTCACTTTGGACAAAGTCATGTATGATCTAGATCTTTCTTCAACAATCTTGGATAAAGTGTGTTCTAGAATTCTCTTCACCAATCTTAGTCAAATGGTGTTCTAGAATTCTCTTCACATTCTTAGACAAATGGTGTTCTAGAATTCTCTTCACCAATCTAGTACATATGTGTATGATCTAGAACCTTCCTTAGCCATCTAGGATAAAGTTGAATGATCTAGAATCTTCCAATATTATTCAACATTCTCCCACTTGGAGATTTGATTGAAGATCAATCAATCTCCACACCATGCTTTCTTCCTTGCCATTTTCATGTTGCTTATGTTTCTGCTAGGCCCTTTAAGGATCGACACCAATTGAACATGTTAGTATATCCTTTGACAATAAAGTCTAAACCTCCACAACACAATGCAACATCTATCGATCCTTTAGTGTATCTAAAGACCCTTTAACATCATTTCAATGCTCTCCACCAGCATTCGTCATGTACTGACTAACTACTCACACTGTATGTGCAATGCCTGGTCTAGTACAACTCTTGACGAACATTAAACTTTCCACTACTGATGAATACGGTATTCGAGACATCTTCATCCTCTCCACTTCACTGCTAGGGCACATCTTAGAGGATAACTGAAATTAATAGAAAGAGGGGTAGAAATTGACTTACAGTCTTCCATGTTGAAGCATCGCAATATCTTCTTCAAATGAGACAGCCAAGTCTTTTTATTATTTCTGTCTCGGTGAATTTGCATCCCCGAAATCTTATTTACTGGTCCTAAGTTCTTCATTTTAAACACCCTAGCCAACTGAGCCTATAACTCTTCAAGACAATCTTTGTTGGGGCCTGCTACTAACATGCCGTCACCATACAACAGTAAGATCACAAAATATTTTCACCAAACCTCTTGAAATATGCACAAGGGTTTGCACCAAGTCTGTTTTATATAAGGTTCACAATGAAGGAAAATCTCTTGTAACATCTCGACGCCTGTATGAGACCATACAGAGATTCGTTCAACCTGCAAACCAAGTTCCATTCTTTTTCGTCTGGTTGGAGCATACACATTTCTTTTTTAAAAACCCTGCTGATGATAACCTTGTGGGTCGTAGGATCCCACAAGTATACCCATCCACACCATCAGTATACATTTTACCTTCTTTCCTGGTTGAAGTTTAACTAGTGCTTTGATTAATTTGAAGATCGAGCACAAATCTACCTTCTTCTTGATGGGTACACCCAAACACCTCGTGGAGTAACCGCCTATAAAGGACACAAAATACCTTGCTTCTCCTAAGGATGTAACTGGTGCTTTCCGTGCATCAGAATGAACTAATTCTAGAATAACTTCATTTCTAGAATTTGATGTGTTGAATTTTAATCCATATTACTCACTTGCCACGCAATGCTCACATAAAGGTAAATATACCTTAGTGAGCCATAGAAGTAGATTTTGCTATGCAAGAACTTTAACTCCTTGCTCCGACATGTGTCCAAGTTTTTCATGCCACATCTTTGGAAACCTTTCACTTGGACTACTTGAGGAAACTAATGCCTCTCTCTTCTGCAAAGCCTCTCCCACTAGCATGTACAAGTTTGTATCAACTTTTTCTCCCTTCATAAGTATCAGCGCTTCTCTCAACCATAACTTTGCAATCAGGGTCCTCAAGTTGACCTAATGAGAGCAAGTTCTTTTATAGGTTTTCTATGTGTCACACTTGTTGAATTGTACGAGCTAGCACTTCAATTTGATAGTTCCAATACTGATAATCTTCAAGGCATGATCATAATCGTCTCCTTAGTCGAGAACCATTCATCATCCAAACTCTTTCTGCCTTCGATAGTTGTCGCTGCTTCACAACATAAAAAACCACCTTCGTTTGAGGTGCTTGCTACATTTCCTTGAGGATTGGAATCCTTTTTGTTTAGATTCCAACAATCCTTCTTCATATGTCCCTTCTTGCCATAATGGTAGCACTTCATGCTTTTCTTACTTATTGATTTTAATCTTCCTTGATTTTGGCTCCCACTAAAGCCACGCTCCATTGATCTGCCTCTTGTCACCACCAGAGCCTCTGTTTGTTGCAAACTTTCCAACTTGTCTTCTTTGTTCTTGCTCCGATTTTCCTCTTCGAGAACAGCAGCTCCAATATCATCAAAGTTTAGACAGTGGGTCATAGAATTATTTGTTAAGTTGATGACAAGTTGATCATATGAATCAGGAAGACTTTTAAGTAGAATTTCAGACATCTGTAGAGAATACAATTCCCTCTTAAAGGAAAATTTTGTTGTGAAATGACTTGATCTCGTACAATATTGTGAGATGATCCCAAATCTCTCTCGCAAGTTTCTTCTCCTCCATGCTTCACAACACTCTATCTGCTAGTGTCAGATGAGATTTGCAATAGCATTCCCGTCCATCTCGTTCCACTTATCATCTGTGTGTCCACTAGTCTTCTGTTGATGGTTGCTAGACAATTATCTTTTCTCAAGATAGCCTCCATCTTCATCTTCCACAATGATAAATTGGTCATGTTGAACTTCTCAACCTCGAACCTTGCCGCCATTGCTTCTATAGCGAACCGTAAACAATCCGCATGCCTTTCAATAAAGGTTAAAAATATCTAACTTATTTTCTAATGTCGAGGATCCACTTCTAGGGGCAATCACAGAGCATATGATAAGTAGATATTTTCACCAAGAACCAGGCTTTGATACCACTTGTTGTGATTATTTACATCGAATAGAGCATGGTCGCAGATATAATAGATTGAGAATAACAATAATAATGAAGAGGAAGAGAGAAAGAACGATACAGTAATTTTTACGTGGAAAATCCCTAAACAAATTAGGGTAAAAACCACTGGCATAGATAGAAGAACTTCATTATAAAAATAGGAGTTACAAACTTTCTCTCTTACAAAGCAGTAACAAACTCTCTCTATTTTTATCTCATACCCTCACTCACTTAGATGTGGGATGTCTTGGGAGATTTTGGGATGGTTTACCAACAAATGGCATCACCTATTTATAGTGCACATAAACTTGGCCTCCAAGTAAAATCTTATGGTCATAAATTGGCCACATCTTGCCTTGATAATCAAGCAAATCACATGGTCTCAATTTTACCACAACTTCACTTTGGACAAAGTCATGTATGATCTAGATCTTTCTTCAACAATCTTGGATAAAATGTATTATAGAATTCTCTTCACCAATCTTAGTCAAATGGTGTTCTAGAATTCTCTCACCATTCTTAGACAAATGATGTTTTAGAATTCTGTTCACCAATCTAAAACATATGTGTATAATCTAGAACCTTCCTTAGCCATCTAAGATAAAATTGAATGATCTAGAATCTTTCAATATTATTTAACAAATTTTACTTTTACAAACAAACCAAAAGCTCTAGGTTAATAAACTAATTAAGCATATCAATCCATCGACACGAATGAGATAAGGTGTGATGTTTGATCAAACATAAAGCTGTAAATATTAAATGATGAAGATCTTAAAAGAAAAGAAAGAAATTTGTTTGGACACATTTGTAAGATAATGGAGAGGAATTTAATTAAAATAGGAGAAAAAATCAAAGTGATTAAGATATGTTAAAAATGTGGGAAAGCTCCTGGGACCGTGGGATGGTAATAATAGAGACAAGGATGGTCCAAGAAGAATAAACAGTAAAAACACTGTACAAAAGCTGATGTCAAATTCAAACAATTATAATGTCCAAATGGGGGACTTTTTTTATCTAAAAAAATACACTGAAACACAAATGTGGTTCCTGACATTTTACTACAATAGCCATGTAAAGAACACAATGGAGAAGAGTTTTTTTTTTGGCCTTTGGGTTATAAAGTTTTGGTTGAAATAACATTTTGATTTTTATACTTTTGAATTCCTTTAATTTTGGTATATTGATTTTTAAATACCTACTTTTAGGCTTTGGTATTTTAAATAAATAAATAAATAAAAATAACCATGAATAAAATACAATGAATAATAAATAAAGGAAAGAAAGAAAGAAAAACGATGGATGTAAAAAATAAAAAAATTAAAATTAAAATTAAAAAAAAAACTTAAATATAGCAAAATCTCATTCAAATATAGAAAGAATAAAAAACGACACTCATTCATGTCATTTGTGACATTTCAACCCAGAAACTGATTACTTCGCTAAAGTGAAATGAATGATTTCAATTAAGTGAAATGGATTGAAGATAATGAAAATTAAATTATTTTGTTGAAATATTTTCAAAAAATTGCAAAAATTAAAATGTGAATTCTAGAATTTCCTAATTACAATAAATTTCATTTATATTTTTTTAATATTAATTATTGAACGGTTTTTATCAAAATTAACATTAAATTTATTGTAGGGTCAATATTAAATTTGTTTGAAAGTATAAGGACTAAATTAGTTATTTAAAAATTCGATAAGTAAAATAAAATAAATTTTAAAGTAGAATAAACAAAATGGTATTTTAACCTAACCATGTAGTTAAAAGAGTTATCAAAATTAATAGATTATAGATTCAATTTATGGTAGACATATACCTCACAATTTATGGTATACATACACCTTAAAAAAACAATTAATAACCTAGGTATTTCCTTTCACAATTAAATGCTATAAGATCTAGTTGTCGTCTTATGAAAATAATCAAGATACATGTAAACCGATCGGAGGATAATAAATTAAAAAATGGTTTCTTAACCTAAGATGTTCTTGGTTTTTTGGTTGGAATTACATGGGATGGCTGTTTATGTGGGAAGCAAAGTGTGTAGACATGGAGAAAAGTGTGAGAGAAAGCAGCCATTTTTATTGATGCTTGAATTGCTAAATCCCAAGCAAGTCAGAGCCAAACTGTCTATAACAACCTTCTCCTTCTTCAAACTTCTAATTCACATGCACTTCCATCCCTTTCATGGAGGAAAATTAATTAATTAGTTAAAGTTTTTTTTTTTTTTTTTTTTATGTTTCCAAACCAAACCCATGTCACTACTACAGTCAAAACATGGTTTTCAGTGGTTTCTATTTTGAAGTACCACATACCAAAAGCATGGTTTTTTTTTTTCAATGGGATTTGAAGTTCTACTTTAGCTTTAAATTTTGAAAAGGTACTTGAGTGTGTTTCTTGAAAAGGAACTAGAATTGGCCTTCTTTCACTCTGAGACCTTTACTTTCCATAAACCCATAATAAAATAGAAGATTAGAAGAAGAAAAAAAAGGAGCAATTAAGGTGGGGTTTGGTAATCATTTTGAAATATAAGCATACCCCAACTACTCAAATCTATGATTTTTCTTATTTTAATATCTACATTTTACTAATACTTTTAAAACCAAATCAAAATGTAAAGAACTAAGGATTCTAAATACTTCTTCAAAAGGAAGATTAAACATTTTATAGAAAATTTGTATGAAAACAAGCTTAAATTCATATAACGATTATCAAGCGAGGTCTAATAAATTCGAAACAAAACTTTCAAAGAATATATCTTTTGCACTCAGCAAACTCAAAATTGAAAAAGAAATAATAATAGTAGAAGAGATATAAAGGGGGTTTGGTGTTAGAGATAGAATCATTTTCTGAAAAGTAAAACATGAAACAAGTGATTAGATTAATTAAGGGAAAAGAAACTCCAATATCCCAATCCTAATCCCAAATCCAAATCCAAATTTACAAACCCTTTTTAGCCTTCTTGTCATATGAGACAACAGTGTCTAGACTCAGCAAAAGCAGCAACATTATTACTATTGTGGTAAGCTTCAAAATCTGAATTAGAAACCAGCTGAGGATAAACCAAAGAGCTCATTTCACCCAAACTACTACTTTCTGCTGAGCTACTTCCCATTCCATAAAAACCCTCAAATCCATTTTCATAATTTTGTAATTGATCTCCAAATTCATTGAACATTCCTATTGTAGGATCCTCCAAATTATTGCTCACTCCAAATTGCATGTCAGCTGAAAACTGGCCAAGATTTGAGCTTTCATAGAACAATGGATTATTTTGATGGGCCTGTGTTGGATTCTCCATTTGGTTGAATTGAAATGAAGGATTCATGATCAAATCCCTAAAATCTTGGCCACTTGTATTGTGATTTGGAAAATATGGGGCTTGATTATGATTGATCATATTGAAATTTTCATGCCCATCATTCTTGTTTTCTGTTGTAATCTCTTGCTTTATGGTATGAATTCGCCGCTCGCGTTGCTGCTTTCCGAGAAGCTTCTTCTTCAATCTCGTGTTCCAGTAGTTTTTTATGTCGTTGTCTGTTCTTCCAGGTAGTTGCGCTGCAATTATTGACCATCTGCGAAAAATCCCACATCACAAATCCAGCTCTTATTTTATTTAACAATATTTAGAAGAAAAGAGATTCCAAACTTTAATTTCACGATTATTAAGTTATATAAAATGCCGCTAAAACACCGGTTTTCAAGAAAGGCGATGAATTTAATTTACCTGCTTCCTATGTTTATGTAGAGGCTACAAATGATGTCATCTTCTTCCTCAGAAAACCCTCCATGTTTGATGTTGGGGCGAAGATAATTCAACCATCTAAGTCGGCAACTTTTACCACATCGCTTAAGACCTAATCATTTCAAAATTAGGGATTAAAAAAAATGAAGAGTAACAATAATGGGGTGATATAAAAATTGAATTTTTTTTGTACCTATTTTAGGAGGCAAGGCAATCCAATTTCCGCCAGTGCCAAATTGCTCAATATAAGCTTTGAGTTTGGCATCTTCTTCAGGCGACCAAGGACCTTTCTTGACATTGGCTTTGTCACAACAAGGAGCTCTTCCCATGTTCTCTTTTAATTTCCTTTGCTGTTTTTGAGGTTTCAGCCTATTTGTTTGGTGATGCCAAGACAATGGTTAGGTTGATGTGTGTATATATATATATTAAAGAGAGAGAAAAAGAAAAAGGAGAAGAAAAGAGAAAGAAAGAGAGAGTAATAGCTAGAGGAGAAGAGAATGCATGTAAGAAGTGGTCACAAGATTTCAAAAGGGAGGTTTGGAAAAAGATACAAACTTTATGATTTAATAGTTGGAGAAAATTGAAACTTGCCTCAATGGTAGACTAAAACAACCATTCTTTAAAAAAAAATATATATATATATATTCTTGTTTGTCTTTTGACCTTTTCCCAGATTATAATATACATTCATCCCCTCCAACCATCTCTCTCTTGGCATTTATTAAAAATTATATTTTTCTTACCATGTTTATCTTCTTTCTCATTCTCCCCCTATCATCTCTTAATGTTGGTGGATTATAATTGGATGTATTTAAAGTGCAAGCATCGATGTGTGTTGTTTATGTTTGGAATGTAGATGATTGTTGTGTGAGAGTGAATTATTGATATGTACGATTATAATTATTAGATCGTACAATTTTTTAAAAAATAAATTGAGATGAATAGTGATTATCTAAGTGGTCATTGTTCATTATTTAAATAATCATTAATGAAAGCTACAAAATACAAGTTTTTTTTTCAAAAGAAAAAAAAGTACCAATAACCATATTGATTGATGCTCAAAAGGACCCTCTGAATTTATTTTTTTTAAAAAAAGGGAAATGGAAACAGTAATTTAAAGGGTTCCTTGGAAAAGAAAGAATGGTTCCAAAGTAACAAAAGTATGAAGAATATTATGATATCATATGGGTGTTGGTGTCCTTAACTAATAAAAAGTTGTTTTTGAAACAGTCAGTGAAAGTTGTTCCCTCTTTCATTTTTCTCATCTTTTTTTTTTCTTCTTTCAAAGGAAAAAAGTTGACATGACGGTGGATTGCATTACCTGCAATTTCAGGGACATGAGATTTGGTCTTCTTGCTTATTATTATGAACAATGTTAAGAGGGTGTTTGACCCATAAAAAATAAGAGAGAAAACAGAAATGTGGATGATTCTGTCTTTGATCTACCTAGAATCATTTCTCCTATAATCACGTTTTTTAAAATTATTTTTTTCATTTTTCTCCTAATTTTTTTTTATTCTTTTTCTAACCACTTTTTATATATCACATGACTATTTTTCACTCACATCATTTCATTATTTTATTTTTCTTATAATCATTTTCTTCATAATCATTATATTTACCTCAAACACAAATAATCATTCTTCCCATAATCATTCTCCTCCTTATTCTCTTCTTCATTCTCATTCTCCACTTAATCATTATTATTACCTTTGCCCCAAACACACCCTATTGTTCTAACTTTTCCTTTCAAACCAAAAACCCCTTACCCCCAAATGAAATTTCCACCCACATATCATACCATTTTCCCTACATTTATGCATTTTCAAATTTGTGTAGTCAAATCAAATGAAAAAAGAAATCAAAACCATATGATTTTGGTTAGAAGTTATACAATCAAAGGATGAGTTTGGAGTACAGAGTTGAATATAATAGTTCGTGAGTTGTTATAATTGGTGAGTTATGGTAGTTGGTTAATTATAGTAATATGTATTTAAGATGTATATTTTGAATTATTTTTTGGAATTTTTCATGTATAATAAAAAATGACAAAATTTTGCACCTACAGCACAAAATCAAAACTAATTCATTTGTACCACAAAATTCAAATTGAATTCTATCACCCATAGAATTCAATAAGTGATGGAGTTCTGTCACTGGTTGAGTTCTATTACACTCATTCTACCACTGGACATTGATAGAAAATTATGTACTATAGATAAATTATTTTAAAAATTGTGTTGTAAATATTATACAAGATGTAGGATGTACTGTTGAAGGTAAAATTTATTTTTTTTATTCAACAACATTTGAACGTCGGTGGATTTAAATTGGTAATCTTTTAATTAATAGACTATGCACAACATGTCAAAATGTTTTCAGATCTAAATTAGCCAAAATAGTGTTCTGTGATGATTTTGGTCTTATTTTTTACCCAAAACGCTTCTTAGCTGATCAAAAAAGAAAAAGAAAGTTCCCAATTAGTTGATTCAAGTTCAATTTTTTTTTTTTTCTTAGAGATTAATTTAGGTGTTAGTTGGGCTGTCATTTTGTTTGCAGCCCAGCCAAGTAGCGCCATATAATTGGACAAAAAATGTCTTTTTTTAATCTTCTCAAGCAGTAAAACCCCATTGTCAAATTTCTTTTTTAATCTTCTCACGCCGTTAAAACCCACGGCCAAATTTCCCTTAAAACATTTATCACTTATCATCACAAATTTAAAACCCACGGCCAAATCTCACAAGTCTGAAATTATTGATAGATTGGACAAATCGCTATCAATCTTTTTCTTTCTAGATTTAATCATAAATCTTGATTTATTATTTTAGCTTTAAAATACAATAGAGGAAATTGAAAACGAAGACACCCAAAACCCAGAGACTTGAAACCAAAAACCCACGATTTTTAATATGAAAGATGCGAGAGATTTTTTAAAACAGAGTGAGTGAGAAACCTTTTTGGCTTATAACAACGGGAGAAAAAAAAAATAGAGGGTTACAATTCTTGTTTGAGAGCGATTTGGTCTATCCAACCATACCAAATCGTCGAGAAATTGGAATTTCAAGTGAGTTTTGAGATGATGCTGCCACCCAGAAGAGAAGATTGCTTTTTTTTTTTTTTTTTATGATATCAAACTTCCCAAACAAACGTCGTGAAAAGATTAAAATTTTTTTTTTTTTTTTGTCCAATTATATGGTGCCACTTGGCTGGGCTGCAAACAAAATGACAATAGCACCTAAATTAATCTCTTTTCTTATCACACTTGATAAAAGCAAAACACAAATGTTATATTTTTATAGAATAATGTTTGGATTGTGTTGTATATGTGCTGGGGAAAAACGTCTAGAATTCGATTTCAAATCATATATTATAATAGTAGATCTGCAAATTAAATAGCTACATAAGCTCACTTTTTATACTAATTCTCACAAATCATAAATACACCAATTAAACTCAAGCTAAGTTAGGTTGAGAATACAAACAAACGAATGTGTGTATATATATATATATATATATATATTTTAACGGGATACTTATGGAGAGAACAGGGTATGCGAGGAACATACTAGGTTATAAATGGAAAGCATGTAATCTTAGTCTGGTTAGATAAGGGGTAGATTATAAATTTATAAGAAATGAAAAACATTTTTATTGGTATGATGTCTTTTAGATGAAACTGTCGATTTCAAAATATAAAGTTATGAAAATTTATGCTCAAATCATGTCATAACAACGTAGAGATTTCTCGAAGGATTTTCGTTTGATTTTAATTTCAATAGTTTGTTTTTCTAAATCTTGCCTCTTTTAATTTGTGGTAAGATATGCAAGAAGCATACTAAAATTAAAAAAAAGGGGAAAAAAGCTCTCTAATTTAGAATTACGTAAGAAATGTTAGTCCGAAAATAGAAGATTTTTTTTATTAAAGTTCAGTTTGGTATGCCGTTAGGCATTGTTTGACAATTATGCTACTATGCATATGCCTACATATAAATTTCTTTATGGTTTATAAAGTTCAAATCAATTTTTTTTTAAAAGAGCATAATTTGTTTAGGAATTTACCCAAATATTCAAGTAGGGCTTTTGGAAAGATGAATAAACAAATAAAAGATAGGTGAATGTTTTGTGTGTATTTCCAACTATAAATGAATGTCATTACATAGGCATGACAAATGACTATATATGTTAATTACATAAATAAGGAAAATAATTATGTACAATATCAAGATCCTACAATTACTCTAATTAGAATAATTTAGATCCACAATTTGCTCCATCTTGAATCCAAAATATTGCTAATTGATTTTCTCTTCTTTAACTCCCCCTCAAGTTGGAGCATGGATGTTAATGATATTCAACTTGTTGAGGTGTGTATGGAATATCGGTGAACGCAATGACTTTATAAATATATCTGCAATTTGGTTTCCTATTGATACATAGGCTGTTTTGATTTCTCCTCTTTGGATTCTCTCACGAACAGTATAACAATCTAACTTAATGTGCTTCGTCCGCTCATGATACACAGGATTTGCAGTAATGTGTAAGGTTGCTTGGTTGTCACAAAATAATGTTGTCGGGTCTGAATGTTGTACATGCAAGTCTTTTAAAAGATACCTTAACCAAGAGAGCTCACAAGTAATTGCAGCCATGGATCGATATTCTGCTTCTGCTGATAACCTTGAAACTGTTGTCTGTTTTTTACTCTTCCATGATATCTGAGATCTACCAAGGAAAATGAAATATCCTGTTACAGACCTTCGTGTAATAGGACATCTCGCCTAGTCAACATCACAATATCCAATTAACTCAAGTGGACTATTAGCTGAGAATAACAATCCCTATCCAGGAGCAACCTTTAAATATTGAAGTAATCGATGTGCAGCCTTGAGATGATGAATCTTGGGTTCTTGCATAAATTGACTATGAGTATTCACAGAATATGCAATTTTTGGTCGACTAATTGTGAGATATATGAGCTTCCCAATTAGCCTACGGCATCGAGTTGGATCTTTAAGGGCTTTACTTTTTGTGTCTGTTAGTACTAAATCATGCTCCATGGTGTAGTTTTTGGTTTTACTCCAAGTAGTCCAACTTCTTCCAATATATCTAATATATACTTTCGTTGGCAAATTGTGATTCTTGCTTTAGAACGAGCAACTTCGATGCCAAGGAAATATTGAAGTGGTCCAAGATCTTGGATTTTTGAAGCAGTTACTAAGAAACTTCTTAAGTTCACTAATAGCCTTCTCATTGTTACCTGTAATAATCATGTCATCAACATAAAGTAATACGATGGTAATAGAATTTCCACGGACCTATGTAAATAAAAATTAGTCGACTTTTGATTGTTGAAATCCAATTTCATGAACTGCACTAGAGAATCGTTGAAACCAACTACGAGATGCTTGCTTAAGGCCATATAGTGATTTGTGTAGTCCACAAACTACATTTTCTCCCCGTCGACAATAACTAGGTGGAGGTAGCATGTATTCCTCCTCAATCAAGTCACCATGGAGAAACAATCGTCCTCCTCATATCCACATAACTTCTCAATCTTCTATTTTCGGACTGACATTTCTTACATAACTCTAAATTAGAGAGCTTTCTTCCCTCCCCATTTTTTTATCTTAGTATACTTCTTGCATATCTTACCACAAGTTAAAATAGGCAAGATTTAGAAAAACAAACTATTGAAATTAAAGTCAAAGGTTGGGAATGCGGGTTATGTGGTTGGTTGGACAAGAGCTTTAAGTGGGTGCAAAATAATAGAGACCATTAAAATGCTTGTCCAGGCCAATTGTCCTCCTCGTATCCACACAAAATCAGGGTAAAATGTCACTATACATTTGAGATCTCGCGTTAATTTTCCCACAGATATCAATTTTACATTTAATTTAGGTACATGAAGCACTCCATCCAAAGATAAGTTTGGAGACATCTGAAATGATCCTACATTTTCAATAGTGACTTGTTCCCCATTTGGTAATCTAATAAAATCATGAGATGTTTTATTTGTGTTGTGAGTAGGTGAAAAATGTGATACATGATCTGTTGATCCACTGTCTATAATCCAATGTAATGTTGAAAATGTATTGTGCTTTATGCTATTGCAAGTGGGTGTTGATATACTTGTTGCATTTATATATGGCTGGCCAGTTCCATTTTTACTTTGAAGCATTGCTATTATCTGTTTGTATTCTTCAGTTGTAAATGTTGGACTTTCACTAATTGAATCTTTTTTCACCTCAACATTGTGAGCCGCCCTTTTATTTCTTGGCTTTATTTGTTTTCCATGTCATTTATGACCTACAGAAAAACCAATCAAATAATAGCAACGATCTGTTAAATGTCCCCCTTGATCACAATAAGTGCATCGCATATCTTTGCAATTAGAATGATGAGTGGCCTTCATTTGTTGTGTTGCAACTTGCATAGCATGAGATAATGATTTTGTTTCTCGACGTATGGCAACTTCCATCTGTCTTTCTTATTGAAGGATAAGACCACGAACTTTTCGTGTATTCGGAAGTGGGTTCATCATCAAAATCGATCTACGAACCTGAGAGTAAACTTCATTAAGCCTCATTAAAAATTGTATTACCTTTTCTTTCTTTTCTCTGATAGTGACTTGCTTCAACATATTGCAAGTGCATGTAACGGGCTCTTGATAAGATCTCAATTCATCCCAAAGTACTTTGAGTTTGGTATAATAGGATGATATTGATAAGGATCTTTGATGACATTCGGAAATTTCTTGTCATATTTGATATTACCTCGACTCATCTCCTTGTGAAAATCTATCATGAAGTTCACTCCAAACTACTGCTGCTGTAACTGAAAAAATAACACTTCGAGCTATGTCAGATTGAATGGAATGAAGGATCCATGAAATTACCAGGTCATTGCAACATTTTCACATTGAAAATCTTTCATCATTTGTTGTTGGAGCTTTGACAGATCCATCAATAAGGCCAAGTTTGTTTTTGGCATTAAGGCTAAGACGCATTGAGTGACTCCATTGTCCATAATTGTGTCCATCCAAAGGTGTAGTAACCAAAAAAAAGTCATGGTGTGTCTGAAGGGTGCAATAATAAACGATCTGAAAATTTAATTCCCTTTTCCACATTATCTTGTTGTTGTGGTTTTGGTGGAACATCAATGTTGTCATTCATGTTGATGAATGAATGAGATTTTGGCTAAAGTTTGTGGCTGAAGGTATAGGGCTAAAGGCACCAAGAAAGATGGTGCTCTGATACCATAAACAAATAAAAGATAGGGGAATGTTTTGTGTGTTTTTTCAACTATACATGAATGTCATTATATAGGCATGACAAATGACTATATAAGTTAATAACATAAATAAGGAAAATAATTATGTACAATATCAAGATCCTACAATTACTCTAATTAGAATAATCTAGATTTACAATTTGCTCCATCTTGAATCCAAAATATTGCTAATTGATTTTCTTTCCTTTAACCATGAAAGTAATTTGTGGGAAAAAAAACCAGCACAATTTGTTTTTTTTTTTTTTATTTAAATAAATGGTTATTAAATAGGATGTAAACTTTGAAACTTGTTTTTCATAGATCCATGCATAATCTTTGAAAAAGTCTAATAACTTTTCACAAACTTTAAAATTTGAGTCTAGTAGGTAAGTCTCTTGATTAAAATAAGTGTGGTAAATTCTAAAGAGTACTTCCAATTTTGTGTTTTATATGTCCATAGTGCATACCAGCTGCAAGACTTTGGGAGGATATTGTGGCAACTTGGTGTTCTACATCCGGTCTCTTTTAAGCCTATGATTAATTATGGTTCTATAGTTCTCAATTGAAGATTAGGTTGTATTTGTATGTTCCTCTTATACTTTTCCTTCCTAAGTAATGAATTTCCGTATTATTCTAAAAAATAAAAAGTCCTTAGTATGTATTGTGATCGTGGAATTAATTGGTTTTACAATTAATGAATGAAGTCAAGATACACCAACATTTTTAATAATCAAGTAAATTTATTCGTAATATTACTGGTTACATAAGTGTTCAATCCTTAATTTTAAACTTTCAATTTTACGTTTAACAAAGTTCGTCAAATTCTATAATGTAAAATAAATTAAAGGATCTATTGTATACTAAATAAAATATTCAATAATGATTCTCTTTTATAGTTGATTGATTTATTAGATAAATGTTTAAATTTCAAACTAAATTAATAACATTTATTCTATTTCATGGCATAAATCAATATTTTTCAATACTGTCTTTATTATAAATTGAGTTCAACTGGCATATGTACGACGTAATAAAAATTATCTATAGTATTAAACTACACTACAAGCAAATATGCTTAAATTAAAAGAGGTGTTTAGCAACCATCCATAATTTCAAATCTTCCTCTTATTTCAAACTAACATGAACATACTAAAAAATTTCTTAAAATTCTCTATCTTCAAATATTGTCTCAAATTTTAGTTTAAAAGAAGGACCTTTACACTTTCTTCATTTTTAATATATGGAACTATTTGAGGGGTGATTATGATAAATTAAACTTAACAGCTCTTAGTTCTTAAAGATTTTCTCGATCATTAACCTATTTTATAATGGTTAAAAAGCTTCTTTACACCCTAGGATAGGATGTTAAAGTAGAATATCAGTTCATGAATTAACTAAAGCATACATTGGAAATTGTAAGACGTATTAAATATTACAAAGAAATAATACATACAATAACAAACTGGGAGTAAATTCTTCAATACGAAATATGACGTCTTATCTATCCAAATAAAATAGAACTTAATGAGAGATCTAGAAGACAAGACAATGTTTAAAAACAAAAACACATACATGTGTGAATAAATTGGGTAGAATTTTCGTTAAGGTTGGTGTCCAATGTCAAAAAAACAATTCAAATAGGTGTAATTGGAATAATAATATAAAAATAAGAGTACAATAATGAAATGGAAAGGAAAATGATAACAAAATAAGTTAGACAAAGAAAAAAGGTTTCAAATTATGGTGTCAATAATGGGAGTGGGCTTTTTGGTTAGCTAACAAAATAAATAAATAAATTGCATGAAAGACGTGGTCAAAATTATATTATAGTTTATATATATATGAAAAAGAGGAGATAAAAAAAATAAATAAATATTTTATGTGTAATAACCAATAGACAAAAATGGGACATATAATGGAGAGCCAAAAAGTGAGAAGAGAAATCTTGACAAAGATGCAGTGTCTGTGTTTCTTTCTTATGAGAATTGGTAGTTTCACAAGAAAACGAGGCAGCCACTGTCAAATCAATTGCGTCACCTTATTGGACTGTTTTCTTCTTGTCTTTTTATATTCACATCCTAATTTCCATTATCATTTTAAATAATTCATTATCTTTCTTTATTCAATTTGTTTTCTTAATAATATCTTTCTTCCTTTGGCATTCCGTTTAAGAGGGATTCAAACTTTTTTTTTTTTGTTTTCTTCTTTCCAAATGCTTAACGTGCTCCCGGTCTCTTTTAGGATCATTAATTTTAAATTAGATTTCAATTTTTATTTTTATTGAATGAGTTTCATCTTAAAATTAATTGGTCATGAAAAAAATAGTTTATATTTTTTGTATATTGTTGTAAAGCCTTTACTTTTTTTGATATAGAATCCTTAACAATATGTGTATCATTTAGATGATTTTACTTTGGCATAAAATTTTATTTGAAGTAAAAATAAAAATAAAAAACAAATAAATAAGAAGAAAAAAAAATGTAATTCCTTAGAGGTTGATTTGGGAATTTTAAGATTTAATATATGACAACACCAACCACTGCAAGAATATACTTATAACATTGACGTCGAATACACCAAAGCATATAAGCTTTTACATTGACATTATACATAACTATCAACATATGGTTTTTATACATCAATGATTTTCTATACAAACGGCTAAAAGGGCTGTTGGGACAAAACCGACACACCACAATTAAGAAAGAATAATTAAAGAGAATGATGATGTGGCAGCTTGATTTCGCTAAAGCGAAATCTTTACTCTAATTAAGCGAAATGTGTGTGATTTCCCAAGAGTGTGCAAGTATACACGGTCCTGTTGTAGCAAGTTTAATTTAAGTAAAAGTCATCTCTAGAGGGATTAGTTATTAACATCATGTTCAAGCGAAGGTTAGAAAGTCAAGGTAACAGGTGAAATTAGTTGTGATGAAATTAAACTAAGCGAAATAAACGTAATGCAACTTAACTAGGGCAAATTGCATCGGAAGAAGAATAAGACTTTTTGGAGAGGGTCGCTTAGGTGAAATGATGTTAAGCTAAGAAGCGAACTACCGATGGCTTCTGTTTGGCCCTCTCGAGCTCTAGTATCTGGCTCTCTTGAGCTCCTAGTTCGGTTCTCTCGAACTCAAACAACGCTAAAATCACGCAAATAGCACTAGGCGAACCTTATCTCTAAGTGTTCTTTCATTAGTAAGCAAAGTTTAACCGTCCTAATGTTATACATGCAAGTTTGCTCTATTTCTATTCTCTCGAAGCGAAATAAAGGCATACACAGTGGATCAAACAGAATGTATTTCGAGTTAATGCAGCATGCATAATAGTTTGACACCTCGCTATAACTTCGCTTAGTAGAACTTCTCCTATTTACCTACTTCCTTTCAATGACAAACTTAGCTACTCATAAGGACAAAAAAATTCAAAAACAAAAGTTCATCTTCATTAAAAACACTAAATAACAACGTTTGCTACAAACTAATGCTAAGGCGAAAATAAACAAAAGCAATAGAAGGGAAAAAAAAGTTAAGAAGAAGCCTGGTCGGAATCATAAAGACAGCAACTCTGACTCAGCTCCGGTAAAATCTCTGCAACTCCCGTTAGCTACGACTATGCTAAAGCTCAACTACTAAACAAATGGAAATGAGAAAAACGATTAAGCTACGGCTAAAACTAAGGAATTTTTTTATCGAAATTTAGTTCGACGGCCCTCCCAAGAAAGAGGATCGACCCCAAAAAACGGGTGACAATTTCAATGAAGGAGAGGGGCAACTATTTATACTTCTTACTTCTTACTTCAAACAATCCTTATTCCTCATTTAAATAAACATTAACCCAATCCCAAACAAGCTAAAAAACCCATTTAGAATGTCTTAAGATCTCAAACCAAACAACACCCTTCTTC
>JBBMKA010012400.1:0-28491 GCA_037833695.1 Sechiopsis laciniata
ATATATAGAGATGAATTTGTAGAGAAATCTTTTTAAACTTTATTATTATTTTCTTGAAGTAAAGGTCTTGAAAGAGGCGTGTGATAAGTGAAAATGATAACAATTTATTATTATTTTTTTTTTTGCCATACCATCTATTTTTAATTATGGTTAGGTTTTATTTTTAACTCAAAACTCTTTTTAAACTTTTTAAAAATTTCAAGGATTAAAAAGACATTTAAAAGTTTTTAGACAAAAATGAAACAAAATGATAATTCAAATTAAAATTGAACTTTTAAAAATTTAAGAATCAAAATGAAATTTTCAACATAGTTTAGGGACCAAAATGACCTATCAAATATAAAAATAGGAGTTTATATATATGCACTATACATTTTTATAGGTCTAATTACACAAATGTTTTTTTAGGATTTTTAGAATACAAATTTAAAAGATATTTTTGTTTTGAATTTTAATTTTTTTTTTTCTTGTTTTAATTTGTTTTGATTTGTTCCTCTATTTTTTTTATAAAACAAAAAATGGCGGACTATTTTCAGAATTTATTTTTCTTTTTTAATGCTTCCACAAAGCATTTCAAATGTAAGATGTTCGGTTATATAAGTTCGGCCCACTAGTATGACGTGGCTTTTCAGGTGATAGGCCCAAGTGAAAAGATGGGCCATATGTTTCTTGTTCGGCCCAGCCCTTTTGTCAACTGCTGACTAGGACCATAGCTTGAGTAGTTGAATTGGAATATGACACATCATCCTATTGTCTATATTTTTCCACTTAAATTTATTAGTTTTGTTTTGTTTTGTTTTGCCTTTCTTTTCTATTAATATTTTATTAATTTTGTTTTGATCTAAGAATAGTAAATTTCGTTGAATATAACTCTATATAAAACATAGCTAAAATGGTCAAATATTAGTATTGTTATCAAGACATCCAACTTTGCATTTAATTCAGGCTACTAATGTAATGTTGTCAAAAGAAAAAGGAAACACTTTTGTTTATAACGATAAGTTATATAATTAAACACACTACTTTTGTTTGTGGAGTAAAATTTAATATTTTAGCCATTTAAATAATTTCATATGAATATAGTTTTATGTAAAAAAAATATATTATGAAAATTACAAAGTGTATACTTTAAAATTTACTTACCTCTATAATTATTTTGTGAAAAAAATGTATTTCATAACAAAAAAAAGAAAAAAAGATGAACAATACAAATTGTTATAAATTTTGTTTATATAAATTTGACAAGAAAAAAAAAACACACTAAATAATAATAACATAACTAATTAATTGAAATATCAAATATAATACTCGAATTCTACTAATTTGAATGGTGCTCAACTAATACTTTCAAGTCTTTCATTTCTAAATGCTACTTAATTAAAAACAATATTAAAATTTTCAATCTTACATTTTTTTCTCATTGTTTGGATCAACTTATATACTATTTCAATATATTTATGATTTTTATTTTTTAAAGAATATTTTCATGATATGATTTTATAATTATTTTTATTTTTTTTATAAAAACCACATGACCTTAGGTTAAACTTATAATGTTTTGTTTCTCAAATCTTTATTAATCTCTCCACCCCAGATGATATTGAACTAAAAAAAACTAAATTCCAAAAAAGAAACCAGTAAAAAAGATTAAAACAACTATGTTAATTTCTCCTAGATTCTAAACAACAAAATTTTAGATTTTTTTTTTTTTAAATCCAAATTTTAGCCAATAAACTAACCTAAGTTCAAAACTTTGAATAAAAAAACCAGCAAAACTTTCAAGAACCATAACTATAGTAACATGTACTACTTCCAAAATTTTTAATTAAAACCGAGCCTACATCAATGCAAACATGGCGTAGTTGCAATCTGCATTTTTTTTTTCTTATCCCATACTTTTTTTCAACTAATTTATTTTGCAAATTTTAATATAAATATTTTATCGCGGTTTATTTAGATTGATTAGAAAAATCAGTCCCTCTTAACATAGAGTTGAGCCAGATTACACATTTCCACTATCTCTCTCTTTCTCTCTTCTTCTGTAGATCTCTCTCTCCCCGTTCCCTCTGTCGTTCCGAGGCTCCGAGGGTTCCGTCGTTGCCTCAGATCTCGCCTCCGCCACCCACCTCCGCCGGTTGGCGTCCGCTTTCTTCTTAGATCCGCGCCTGTTCTTGCAACCACAGCCACCATGGCGGCGGCCAGCGCTCCGATCACCATGAAGGAAGCCATTACGGTCTGTTTCTTCTTACGTTTTTTTATTCAATTTTGGATTATTGACTTGCTCAGCTTCATTCGAGATTGTAATTCTGTTTTAATCGATGTATTTGTGTGTTAGATTGCTCAATTTTGCTTCGACTTCGATTCTTATGCTGCCTGTTTGATTTGTCGATTTAGGTTGTTTTGAATTTGTTTTAACCTCTTTTCGTAGTTGGCTCAGATCCGATTTACATATTCGTTTTAGATCTGCGGCTTTCTTTTGTCTATCTTGCATTTGATTCTTTATTTCTGGCTGTTACTTTTCGTCTATTGAGTGTGTCGATTTTGTTCCTGAGAAATGGATTATATATAGTAATGTTAACTGATCGGATTGTGTGATCTGATGATTTCAGCTTCCGAGTATTGGTATTAATCCGCAATTCATAACATTCACGCATGTGACGATGGAGTCCGATAAATATATTTGCGTCCGAGAAACATCGCCGCAGAACAGTGTTGTTATTATTGATATGAGCATGCCGATGCAGCCGTTGAGGAGGCCTATTACTGCGGACTCAGCACTTATGAATCCTAATTCTAGAATATTGGCTTTGAAAGGTATTTATGGTTATGTTGAGTTGATAGTATTTCGTTTTCAAATATCGTGGTGGTAGAAATGCTAGTATAAGAAACATAGTTGTTACATGTATTTTTTTTTTTTTTTTTTGATAATTGGGAATCGGAGTTTGTACTTAGGGCACCTGCGCTTGTTTCAAGGCCCAGACCTTGGAGACAATAAGAAATTTTACAATTAAGCTGCCTCGTGCATTTCGAACTTGAGATCTTCAAAGGAGCATAGTTTGGAGACCCCCAAGCCTCTACCAATGAGGCCCCACCTTAGGGACTGTAGTTTTTAGATTTGTAATCGACAATTTTGTTTCTAATCACGTGTCATTGCGGAAGAATTCTTCCAATGATTTTCTACGTTATATTGTTTAATAATGGTCAAGCTAGTGGAATGTAACTTGAATTCCGTCTTAATTGGGTTTGCTAGACCTAACATCTATGTGAGAACATCATTTACATGCTCAAATTTCTAGGTTTTTGAGTTCCAACTGTATACACTAATACATTTCTTAAGTGGAATTTCATAGTTAATGCGTACAAAATGTAATATATGATGGGAAATATACATTGTAAATCTTATCCACAAAATTTCTTGTTCCTCTGGAAAGACAAGATTCATATAATCATTTTTATTTCAACTTGAAGTATGCTAAATGAACTTGAACGTTTGTGCTTGATGTATTGACTGTTTTGAACTAACTCTCTCTATGCAGGCTTTATGTTTGTGAAAATAGAAATCCTTTTAGTATAGGGTTATTTTTAACTTACCTATTTTGCCCCATCATGTAGCTCAAGTTCAGGGGTCAACTCAAGACCACCTACAAATATTCAACATTGAGATGAAGGCAAAAATGAAATCGCATCTGATGCCCGAGCAGGTTGGAACTCCATTTTGCTTTTTCAAATTGGAATTTTGAGACTTTTGCAGCGCATGATTTTCTCGTTGAGATTCACAGTACATTGCACTCATGAATTTGCTTTATTTATAGGTTGTCTTCTGGAAGTGGATAACCCCTAAGACCTTGGGCTTGGTCACACAAACTGCAGTTTATCATTGGTCTATTGAAGGTTGGGAACATTTTCTATTTTCTTTTCAAGTAATTATCTCGGATATTGAACAACTTATTTCATGGTTTCACTCATTGTGCACTCCTTTGTCGTTGTGTGTAACTCTTTCGCCTATCGATGGAAGTTTTTTCATTTCCTAAAAAAAGACTCTATACGTCTTCACTCTTGTTTCTTGTAGGTGATTCTGAACCTGTGAAAGTGTTTGAAAGAACAGCCAATCTGGCTAACAATCAGATTATAAACTATCGGTGTGATCCTTCTGAAAAGTGGTTGGTTTTGATTGGGATTGCGCCTGGTTCACCTGAGGTATGTTATCATTTTCTTAAACTTCTGTTCTCCATGCATCAGAACTTTTAAAATTTTGTATGTGTAAAAATATTGACGCTTTTACGACTCTAGGGTGGATGTGGTTCTGATTTGATTTTCCTTCTAATTTAGAGGCCACAACTTGTGAAAGGGAATATGCAACTTTTCTCTGTGGAACAGCAGAGAAGTCAAGCTCTTGAAGCACATGCTGCATCATTTGCTCAATTTAAAGTAAGTGCGTGTGTGAGTGTTTTTTTTCCTTTTTTCTTTCTTTCAGTTCATGTACTTTTGGTGTATTGACCATATTCTTTGAACATTATTTTGCTTCATCTGCTTTTTTTTTATTTTTTTTTTATTTTTATTTTTAACTTAAACAGCTTCCTGGAAATGAGAATCCTTCAACTCTTATATCATTTGCCACAAAGTCACTTAATGCTGGACAGGTGACTTCCAAGTTACATGTCATTGAACTTGGTGCTCAGCCAGGTTAGCTTGCTCTTATATATCCTATTTTGTTGTTTTCTTGGATAAGTTGTGTAGTCTCTCAGACTTTTGGGTGAAAGTTACATTTTACCTCCACATATTGTGTTTGGTTATTCTTCTACAGCATTTATCATCTTTTTTTGTCGTGTTCACAAGTTTTGGTATTGCAATTTGTATCACTAAATGGTTGTAAAAGATTTGTTCTATCATCCCATCTTTGAAATATGTCTTGAGAGTGTAAGAAATCTTATAACAAAAACCTTAGAAGTGTCTGAGGAACTGGACAACCAATGCAGGTTGGAAGTAGTTTTTTGTAATCTCACGTGGTGAAGTACTTAGACTTCTGTAATATTTTTTTTAATGTAACTATTCACAGGAAAACCATCATTTACAAAAAAGCAAGCAGATCTATTCTTTCCACCTGATTTTGCTGACGACTTTCCTGTGGCAATGCAGGTATTGGAGAGTTAGTCACTTAGATTGTACAAGATTCTAGTAACCAATTTTGTAATAGTTTTTGTGATGGTTTTTTATTTACAGATCTCACACAAATATAGTTTGATCTATGTGATCACCAAGCTCGGGCTGTTATTCGTATATGATTTGGAGACAGCTTCTGCTGTATATAGAAATAGAATCAGTCCAGATCCTATATTCTTAACTGCTGAGGCTTCTTCAGTGGGAGGATTTTATGCAGTAAACAGGAGGGGTCAGGTGTTACTGGCTACTGTCAATGAACAAACAATTATCTCTTTTGTCAGTGGCCAGGTATGATCATGACCAAATTTCCTTCTCTCTTGGAATCAAATGGTTTATTCTTTATCATACAACTGAGACTTACAAAAAAAATTGTTGGCTGGGACAGTTAAACAATTTAGAGCTTGCTGTCAATCTTGCAAAAAGAGGAAACCTTCCTGGTGCAGAAAATCTGGTAAGCTTGCTTGTATAATCGTAGTTCTTTTGAACCCATCATGGGTTAGCCAATCCATTAGTCAAATAGGCAAATTGGGGGTGGCTAAAAGAGCCATGGAGAATCCAATAAAACCAAACATCACAAAGTGTAGGTGTTGGGTTCAAATAGTTGAAATATGTTTGACAGAGGTTGGTAGTTTTCGGGTTTTATAAAATTAGTTTGAGCTGAATACAGCCCAAATTTATTAAAAAATAACTCAGGATAAAACTCCGAAGTTAGTAAAATTAAAAAAAAAAAAAAAAAAAAAAAAAAAAAAAAAAGGTGCCTCTTAAATTTAGACCATTGAAATTCTCGGAATTTCAAGAAATACTAATGTTCTTGAAATAGAAGAAATACCAGAAGTAATTTTTAAGCCATTGTCTCCCTCTTTGTGATTATTAGTCTCACTACTTGCACAATGGAAATGTTTCTTGTAATTTGTTTTGATAGGACCCATGCAACTCTTTTATGAATCAATGGACCTGAAGTTTGTTTGATTCATTCTATCACTATTTTCACAGGTTGTCCAGCGTTTCCAAGAACTTTTTGCTCAAACCAAGTACAAAGAAGCCGCTGAATTGGCCGCTGAGTCTCCTCAAGGAATTCTCCGCACACCAGATACTGTTGCAAAATTTCAGGTCTTTTTTCTTTTCCCTTCTCTTTTCTCTCTGGTTGATCATGATTTATGATCTTCATATGGATAGGGTGCCATGTTATACAGTTGGTCTTACCCTATTTTATTTGGATTTGATCTCTGGTTGTAATTTGCACTCTCTTTATGCACATCTACATGCATATATTTTTTTGTTACTTTTTTAACATTTTCTCTCCTTTTCTTTGGGGTATTCAATTGCTACACAAGTACTATATCACTATATGCATAGTAATAGTGAAAATCAATGCTAGTAATTGGAGCATCTTTGTTTCCCTAGTATGAAGCAAGTTAATGTTCTTTGGAAGACGTTATCTTATCACAAGAAAAATTATATCCATGATAATGATTGGATCTTGGGGACATCTTGTGGAAAGAAGTTTCCTTTTCATTCTTGAACTATTCCATGGGTTTATTTTAATTATTTTATTTATTAAACGATGCAGAGTGTACCGGTGCAAACTGGTCAAACACCACCTCTACTGCAGTATTTTGGAACTTTATTAACTAGGGGAAAGCTGAATGGATTTGAGTCATTGGAACTATCTCGTTTAGTTGTAAACCAGAACAAGAAGAACCTCTTAGAGAATTGGTTGGCCGATGACAAGTTGGAATGCAGCGAGGAACTAGGAGATCTTGTGAAGGTTTGATGTCCACCTGTTATTGATGTCACCTTTTTCTTGTTTCAGGGGAAAAAAGTTATCTCCTTCCTTATTAACTCATGTTTTCTGTAGACTGTGGATAATGACATGGCCTTGAAAATCTATATAAAAGCCAGAGCAACGCCAAAGGTTGTTGCTGCCTTTGCTGAACGGAGGGAATTTGACAAGATCCTTATATATTCAAAGCAGGTAAAGAAAGTTCTTCTCTGTGGGATGTACAAAGTAATCTGATAGAATTCTTCAGGGCTTTATTTACTTGTAAAATTAGTCTTATTCTGATTCATCTTTATTATTGTTCAATTTTTCTAAAACTAGTGAAGTTTACCATTATTGTTGTTATATAATCACAATTATGATGATGCTAATTATGCATATGCTATAAAAAAATTTCTTTACCGTAGTTTTGTTTTTAGTACTATTCATGTAATTATACTTCTCAAAGTATTTAATCTTTTATGTGTTTTGTACAATGAACTACACTTCTCTTATCATTTGATATTTTAGATGTATCTCCTGCAATAATTTTTATTGAAGTTTTTCATGCTATAGGTTGGATACACGCCAGACTATCTATTCCTTTTGCAAACGATTCTCCGAACGGATCCTCAGGTACATATTTAAACCCCTGAAAGCTAATATTTTTAATTGATACCTGGTCCTATAGAAAAATAAAATTAAAACTGTCATGAACAGTATGAAACTTTCCCCCATTGTAGTTTGTAACGAGAGATTGAGAACATATTTTCCTGGTTTATAGGGAGCAGTTAACTTTGCATTGATGATGTCACAAATGGAAGGAGGCTGTCCTGTTGACTACAATACAATAACTGATCTTTTTCTTCAGGTTTGTTATATCTTCAGTGTTTAAGCCATGCATTTCGATGATGGTTGTGGTGCTATCATCTTTCTCATCTTGTTTTTCCTTCGTCAAAAGATGCAGATAATTTTTTGTCTAATCATTTTATTGCATTACAACTATTTGGACAAATAGATGGTTACATGTGATTCTTATAATACTGTTCATGCTTTGACATTTCTCAGAGGAATTTGATCCGTGAGGCTACTGCTTTCATGTTAGATGTTTTGAAGCCAAATCTACCCGAACATGCTTTTCTCCAAACCAAGGTTCTCCCACCTTTCTTAAAATAAAAGCTACCTTTATCTGCTGATGACATTATTTTAACTTTTGTATATTGACGATTTGTATTAAATAGGTCCTGGAAATCAATCTGGTAACTTTTCCTAATGTAGCCGATGCCATATTGGCCAATGGAATGTTTAGTCATTATGATCGACCTCGAATTGGCCAACTCTGTGAGAAGGCTGGGCTTTACGTGAGAGCTTTGCAGGTGAGATCACTTTTAGAAACTGTATTCTCTTTCCCAATTTTATAGTTTCTTTTTTATCTTTTTGGACTTCTGCTAGGTTTATTGATATTTCTACCTACATGCAGCATTATACAGAGCTTCCAGATATTAAACGAGTCATTGTGAACACACATGCTATTGAGCCACAGGTTTGTCTAGTTACTACTTGCATGTATCTCTTATCACCTACCAGGAGTACACTGTATATTTGATCTTACATATGTTTTTCTGTAGTCACTTGTAGAGTTTTTTGGTACCTTGTCTCGTGAATGGGGTTTGGAGTGCATGAAGGACCTTTTGCTTGTCAATCTCAGAGGCAACCTTCAGATTATTGTGCAGGTAAGCTAACAAATTTTCCATTTATTTGATTTTTTAATTTCTTAACCGAAGGGGGTTTTAGAATAGCAAGAGACAATAATAATTGTCAAGATTTGATGTTTGTTTGTACAGGTTGCAAAGGAGTATTGTGAACAGTTGGGGGTTGATTCGTGCATAAAACTTTTTGAACAATTCAAGTCATACGAGGGCTTGTACTTTTTCTTGGGGTCATATTTGAGTTCGAGGTAATTTTCCATGTTAGAAAGATTATATTGACCATAGGTTGTTTTTCTATAGTTTCATGATTTAATTTTAATTTTAATTTTGATTTAAAAAGTTTGCTCTTTTTAATTTTTTTGGTACAGTGAGGATCCTGACATTCACTTCAAGTACATTGAGTCTGCTGCAAAAACAGGACAGATTAAGGAGGTTGAACGTGTAACAAGAGAATCAAATTTCTATGACGCCGAGAAAACAAAGAACTTTTTGATGGAAGCTAAGCTCCCCGATGCACGTCCTCTAATCAATGTTTGTGATCGGTTTGGATTTGTTCCAGATCTCACACATTACCTGTACACAAATAACATGCTCCGGTATATTGAAGGTTATGTTCAAAAGGTATGTGGCTTTGTTAGTTTGGTGCATTCTCCACATCTCCATCTGATAAAAATAATTATATTAAGATTATTATTATTTAAATCAGTTTTGGTGGCATAATGTGGCAGGTGAACCCTGGGAATGCTCCTTTAGTTGTGGGCCAGCTGCTGGATGACGAGTGTCCTGAAGATTTTATTAAAGGTTTGATTCTTTCAGTCCGTTCATTGCTTCCTGTGGAGCCCCTAGTGGACGAATGTGAAAAGAGGTGTTGTTTGTGATCCCTTTTTCTCCTCATATTCTTATTTCTTAATAGTTTTCTTCCATGTGATTAACATGTAATGACGAGATTTGAGTACTTTATCTGATGCAGAAATCGATTGCGGTTGCTTACTCAATTTTTGGAGCATCTGGTTAGCGAGGGAAGTCAGGATGTACATGTACATAATGCTCTGGGCAAAATTATTATTGATAGCAACAATAATCCAGAGCACTTCCTCACCACCAATCCGTACTATGATTCCCGTGTTGTGGGTAAATATTGTGAAAAACGTGATCCCACTTTGGCTGTTGTGGCCTATCGACGTGGACAGTGTGATGATGAGCTTATCAATGTTACAAACAAAAATTCTTTGTTCAAACTACAAGCAAGGTTAGTGGTTTTTAAAAAAATGTAGTTGCTTATCGAGATTGGAAGCATTGGTACCAGTATGGTTTATTCATAAATATGAATTGTTATGCAGATATGTGGTTGAGAGAATGGATGGCGATCTTTGGGAGGCTGTTCTTAATCCTGAAAATGAATACAGAAGGCAGCTAATCGATCAGGTTGTATCAACAGCCTTGCCAGAAAGCAAGAGTCCGGAGCAAGTTTCAGCTGCTGTTAAGGCTTTTATGACAGCAGATCTGCCACACGAATTAATTGAACTTCTAGAAAAGATTGTTCTTCAAAACTCTGCATTTAGTGGAAACTTTAATCTGCAAAATCTGCTTATATTGACAGCCATCAAGGCTGATCCTTCGAGAGTTATGGATTACATTAACAGACTAGATAATTTTGATGGACCTTCAGTTGGTGAAGTGGCCGTGGAGGCACAATTATATGAGGAGGCCTTTGCCATTTTCAAGAAGTTCAACTTGAATGTTCAAGCTGTCAATGTCTTGTTGGATAACATTCAAAGTATTGAAAGAGCTGTAGAGTTTGCATTCCGAGTTGAAGAAGATGCAGTTTGGAGCCAGGTGGCAAAGGCTCAACTGAGGGAAGGATTGGTGAGCGATGCTATTGAGTCATTTATTCGTGCAGATGATGCCACTCAATTTCTGGAAGTCATTCGTGCTGCTGAGGATGCAAACGTGTATCACGACTTAGTTAAGTACCTGTTGATGGTAAGGGAGAAAACCAAAGAGCCCAAGGTGGACAGTGAGCTGATATATGCCTATGCTAAAATTGATCGGTTGGCTGAGATTGAAGAATTTATTCTCATGCCAAATGTGGCTAATCTTCAAAATGTTGGCGATCGCTTGTATGATGAAGCTTTATATGAGGCAGCTAAAATTATATTTGCCTTCATCTCTAACTGGGCCAAGTTAGCTATAACTCTTGTAAAACTGCAACAGTTCCAAGGTGCTGTTGATGCAGCACGTAAAGCAAACAGTGCAAAGACATGGAAGGAAGTGTGCTTTGCTTGTGTTGATGCTGAAGAATTCCGCTTAGCACAAATATGTGGTCTTAACATTATTATCCAGGTGATTATGACTATAAAATTCAACCTCCTTAATTTTTGCTCTCCCCCCTTTTGGCTATATTTTATTTTACCTCCACCCTAGTGTAGAACAATGTATACCAATAGCTATTATTAATTCCTAGGGATGCTGTTTTTTTATGGATTTTGTTTTTTCCTTACTGTACTGTGGTGTGTGATGTGACTTGGTCATTGATTAATCATCTTGTGGTGTCTGAATGAATAGGTGGATGATCTGGAGGAGGTCAGTGAATATTATCAGAATAGAGGATGTTTCAATGAATTGATTTCTCTAATGGAGAGTGGACTGGGACTTGAACGTGCTCATATGGGTATCTTCACGGAGTTGGGAGTTCTGTATGCTAGATACCGGTACGAGAAACTTATGGAGCACATCAAGTTATTCTCAACTCGGCTGAATATTCCTAAGCTTATACGAGCTTGTGATGAACAGCAACATTGGAAGGAACTTACCTATTTGTATATCCAGTATGATGAATTTGATAATGCCGCTACTACCATCATGAATCATTCTCCCGAAGCATGGGATCACATGCAGTTTAAAGATGTGGCTGTCAAAGTTGCTAATGTGGAATTGTATTACAAGGCTGTGCACTTTTACTTGCAAGAGCATCCTGATCTTATTAACGATCTTCTCAACGTGCTTGCACTTCGTGTAGACCACACACGAGTTGTTGATATTATGAGGAAGGTAATACTTTGGAGGCCTTTTTAGGCTTCTTATTTTTGTAGTAGTCTTCTTCACTCTTGATGCTGAATACATTCCTTTCTCTTGGATATTAGGCTGGTCACTTGCTGCTTGTGAAGCCATACATGATTGCAGTTCAGAGCAACAACGTGTCTGCTGTGAATGAGGCCTTGAATGGAATATATGTTGAAGAAGAAGACTATGATAGATTGCGCGAATCAATTGATCTACACGATAGTTTTGATCAAATAGGCCTTGCACAGAAGGTCAAGTGATGGTTTCCATCTGGATGAGTAATAAATCTGGTTGCACATAAATTTAAGAATGTGTTTTTTGTGCAGATTGAGAAGCACGAGTTACTTGAAATGAGACGTGTTGCTGCCTACATATACAAAAAAGCCGGAAGATGGAAGCAATCCATTGCCTTGTCAAAGAAAGACAATCTTTACAAGGATGCAATGGAGACTGCATCACAATCTGGTGACCGTGAACTTGCCGAGGAGTTGCTTGTTTACTTTATTGAGCAGGTATGCTTGAGATCTTTATAGTTAGTTTAGTTGTTTAGGAAAGCATGCCCATGCATTTTGACTCGATTTTGATTTATATATTGAATGTTATATATGTGGCATTTTCTATGGTTACTTGGAAGTTAGCAAATGGAACTATTTTTAATCTTTTCGTAAATGGTTTCTGTACAGGGTAAGAAGGAATGCTTTGCTTCATGCCTCTTTGTTTGTTACGACTTAATTCGGGCAGATGTTGCTCTGGAACTCGCTTGGGTCAACAACATGGTCGACTTTGCTTTGCCATATCTGTTGCAGGTGACTTTTAGTTCATACAATTTTCTAATATTCAGTTTTATTGGTAGGACTTAAGTTTGGAGATACCTTCATTTCCTCCAACGTTTTCTTCAAATTGTGGAATTGATCTTCCTTCTAGCATATTTGGGGGTGTTTAGCTCACAGTTTAGGTTTGTGTGACCTAGTGTTACAATCAAGTCTATGTTTGGGCTTAGGGTTTGCTTGCTCATTCTTGACTACGAGTTTGCAAATCTCACATGCTAAACTTATATTATACAAAGTTACAAACCTAAATTTGTGAATTTTACCTTTTATAATACCTCATATTAATTTTAACCGATCATAAGACAAACGGTAAACCCATAAACAACTATACATAAACCAATGCTTATCGCTCAGCTAAGTTCGGTTAGGTGTGGCAGATTTTCGTGACCTTTGTCATCGGTTTTCTTCATTGTCAAAAATCTGATTGTCCCCATTGTAGTAGTATGTGACCTGATGAAAATTTGTGTATATGGCAGTTTATCCGAGAATATACAGGAAAGATTGATGAACTTGTGAAGGACAAGATTGAGGCTCTCAAAGAGGTGAAGGCTAAGGAGCAGGATGAGAAGGACGTTATTTCTCAGCAGGTAAATTCCTCTGTTTTTATATCAACCTCTTTTATCTATAGCTTCGATATTTCTTTCTGTATTC
The DNA here is from genome assembly GCA_037833695.1 of Sechiopsis laciniata. Classification (NCBI taxonomy): domain Eukaryota; kingdom Viridiplantae; phylum Streptophyta; class Magnoliopsida; order Cucurbitales; family Cucurbitaceae; genus Sechiopsis; species Sechiopsis laciniata. The sequence goes on from JBBMKA010012400.1 coordinate 13,173, forward strand.
TAAAATGTGAGCTTCAACTGCAGAACATGTATGCTCAGTTGCTGCCTCTCGCATTGCCTGCACCGCCTATGCCGGGTATGGGTGGAGGCCCAGGAATGCCAGGTTTTGCACCCGGTCCACCCCTGATGGGTGGAATGGGAATGCCTCCAATGCCACCTTTCGGAATGCCACCAATGGGTAGCAGCTATTAATTAACACATAGAAAACCCTAGCGAAAACGAGAATCGTCCATAGATTCTAGGGAGAGTTAAAACTTTCAATTAGGGGGCCTTTTCTTACCTAAATTTTATGCTTCTCCCCCACTTCTTCCCTCGATTTTCTTGAATTTTTGTTATTCTGTTATTGTGTTGAGGACTTGTCTTGTAATATTCTTTAAGTAGCGCAGGCATTTTTTCGGATGCTGGTGCAGCAAACCTGAGGGTTCTGTATTTTAAGATTTTTTTTTCTTCTCCTCCATTGTATCTGGCTTTTCATTAGGAAATGCTGCTTTAAACACTATGATAAGAAACCCATATTCATAGAATTTTCTGTTTTTGTTCTGATATTTTTATCGGTATTCTTTGTATGAGACTTCCATCTTGTACTTCTGTCATTTCAATTTTCGTGTTTGAAGATTATGACTTTGCAAATTTAACGTTCTTCCCAAGCTGATTCGATTTGTATATTGTGTTATGGCTGAATAGATGAAGTGGTATTTGAGTTTTTAGCAATATTTTCTATCTTCGTATTTGAGTTTTTCTTTCTGTATTTAGTTCTAGGTAGTTAACGTCCCTAAGCTATTGGGCGAGATAATGATGCAGACGTATATGGCCATATGGACTAGAAACTCAGCAACTTTGGTTAATGTCAAAGAAAATCTCAACTTTTATTCAAGCTATCTCATTTCACAAATAAGTGGATGAGAGGGATAAAAAGTCCAATTGATAGTAGTTGATTAGTCGATTATCAACCATTATGGAGCGGTCTAAGTGGTCAAATAGGATCTTGGAATACTTAAGTTGATGAGTTCAATTTATGGTAACTACTTACTTAAGAATTAATTTTCTATGAGTATCAGGCAAATGTTGTAGGGTCAGGCAATATTAGTCGAGGCGTGCACAAACTGATCCGAACAATCATGGATATAAAAAAAAAAGATAGTCTATTATCTATCATTTAATATTTTATATTATATGTGCTAGTAGGAGTAGAAATGCTAATAACTGATTTGAATTGACAAAAGAATGCACACCTGAAGAACTTCACCTGCTCCATCCAATTATTTGAATTGCAAAACTATATATATCAGTGAGTATTTGAGTCAGCTTACACTTCAACTATTATCAATTAATGGTTTTTTTTTTAAACTGAATATTACCCATTACAACTGCTTCACTGTAGAAAAACGAATTGCTTTGAATTGATAGATTTTTTTGTTTTTTAATAAATGAATTTATTTGAAGGTGTGTGTGTGATAAAGAGTGGTATCGAGCTTAGCCAAGTTGCAAAGTTGCGGCTGCAATTATATGGTGGACAAGAACACGTTAGAGTAATGTGATTGAAAACGCAAGCTTTGGAATTGGCATATTTTTCTCACATCTGTTCGCCGACGAAATCACTCTCTCATTTCTCTCATCCATATCCACACTCAACCTGAATTGTAAATGCCACCCAGACCCCCCCTTCCCTTCCTTCTATTCAGCTCATTTTCTGTTCCAAATCTAAACATGATTTTTTTGAGATGGGACTTTTGTAAATTTTACTAGTAGTTGATCACAAGTCCTTTCAATCTTTAATGTTTGTTCAAAACTGGCCCTAAATTATGGCCCCCCCTCCCTTTTTTGTATTGCAGTTCAACTAAAGGAAGGGGCTACTGAGTTTCTTGGCCTTTAATTGGTAAAGTTGTTGAGGTCTTTTTTCTCTTGTTTTTTTCTTTTAGGGTATATTTGGAGTAAGGGAAATGGTAATGATTAAGTGGAAAATGAAAATGAGGAGGAGAATAGGAAAGTAATGATTATGAGAAAAATAAAATAATGAATATGATGTGAGGAAAAAATAATAATGTGATGTATAAAAAGTTGTTGGAGAGAGAATAAAAAGTAATTAAGAGGAGAATGAAAAAAATAATTTTTGGAAAACGTGATTATGGAGGAATGATTCTTGATGGCCCAAACACAGTGAATCATCCTCATTCTTATTCTCTTCCTTGTTCTTGATGGCTTAAACACTCCCTTACATTATTGCAACTGTTTATGGACACATCCATAAAGTTGCCTACAAAAAGATGCATCAATTACTTGGAAATATGGAGAATCTGTTGATATATGGAGTGTAAAGTGCTGGGCTCCATTTATACTGAAACTCTCAGTTTTTGTACTCTTCAAATTAGATTGAAAGCAAAAGAAAGGGAAAATTTTGACACAAGCCCATGAAAGAAATTGCCACAAATCCAAATGGGTGGGAATTGATTGTGTAGGGAGATGATTTTTTTTGTGTGTGTGTGAAAGTTTTCTGAAATTCAAAGATCTTCTAGATCTGCCACTTTTTCAGGTCATTCAATTTGGTATTAGGATCTCATTAGTTTCAACGATTACTAGAGCTCGTTGGGTCTACTGCTTTGTTTATAGGTCTAATAGTTTCATTTTTTCTTTGAGAGTGATGAATTTTTTTCTAATAACGGGTATGTATATCGAAGCTTGCCTCATTACATACTCAGGACACCACGCCCATCCTAAGGCCTATACTTGGAAGATAATAACTTTTTTAGTGTTAAACTCATTCCTAGATTTCGAACCTGAAATCTCGAAAGGAGTATACCTTGAAAACCCAAAGCCTCTATCGACAATACCCGCTTGGAGACGGTGGGTAATGGTTTTAGATGAGGACAGTCTTTAATTGATCAGGTCATGGAGGCATAGCTTTATCAAATGGGGAAAAACAGAAACTTCAAGGTGAAATGACAGGCATATAAAGCCAAATATGATTTTCATTTTGACAAATTAAAGGCTATTGGACATCACACCAATCGCCATCAAGATTTGAAGATCCACACACACAAACACATTACTAGTAGTGCAACCAACAGTAGCTCCCAATATGCAACCATAAAAATCAACCTTTGAGTTGGATTTCAGAAGACTGGCCCCTGCCTTTTTCTTTATCATCAGTTATGGATTATGAGAACTGGGATTGTTCTAAAACTAAGCATGAGGGGCTAAACTGGGCTCATTGCAATGCCAACTCAAGCCTTGAACCTTTTCAGCTTCATCATCCATGGATGATTAACCCTCAAATTTCAAGCCCAAATGAGTTTCAAATTGTTGGTGAAGATAAAGCAGGAGGCTGTGGTTCAAAGAGCCATAGCCAAGCAGAAAAGAGGAGAAGGGACAGAATCAATGCTCAGCTTGCAACTCTTAGAAAACTCATTCCCATGTCTGATAAGGTACTTCTCTCTCTCTCTAGGGCTTTCTCTCTATCAAAAAGTACTAATTTTCCATTCTCCCAATAGATAACAGACCCCATGTCAACAGATGGAGCTAACAGGAAACAGAATGATTACAGAAAAATGAGAATACAAAGAGAAAACAGAGTGAACGATTAATGGAAAAAGACTATCTATGTTTGGAGCGAAGAGAATGGTTATGAAGAAACCGTGTGTTGTGTTTGTGGTGAATTGAATGATTATGAGGGAAATTATTCAGGTGCATAGAATGATTATGAAAAACAAAATATTGATTATGTGAGAAATGAATATTATTTATGGGGAGAATGAATCATTATTTTGATTATTGGCCAAGATATGATTGTTTCATATCAATATTATGGAGGCGTTTGGGGCAAGAAAATGATAATTAGAAAAATGAGAATACATAAAAGAATGATGTCTATGTTTGAGATAAAGAGAATGATTATGAAAGAACCATTCCCTGTGCACCTGCAGTAAATGATTATGAGAGAACTATTATTTGTGTTTGAAGAGCTAATAATAATTATAGAGAACAGAACAGTACGTATGGAAAGAATGAAAAGTAATGATAAAGGAAATAAATAGTAATTATGGAGAAAATGATTATTAATTACGAATGAATGATTATTAGGAGTCTCAAACTCCCCTTTGTGTTATTGTAATAATCACTATTGAAAGTTGACTGATAGAGTTGCATAGTTGTTCATCTTCTTTTCTCTGTGAAGGAAAGACTAATCTTCTTGTTTTCTATGGCAGATGGACAAGGCAGCTCTGTTAGGAAGCGCAATAGATCAAGTAAAAGACCTGAAGAGAAAAGCAATAGAAGTCAGCAAAAACATGATAGTTCCAACAGCCATGGATGAAGTAACTATTGACTCAACCATGATCGAAGACAAATGCACGAACAAATCTGCGATAAAGGTATCGGTGAGCTGCGACGATCGACCAGAACTGTTCACAGAGCTCATCCAAGTGTTCAAGGGGCTGAGGCTCACAACCATAAGGGCAGATATGGCTAGTGTAGGAGGCCGCATTAAAAGCATCCTTGTCCTTTGCAGTAAAGATGGTGAAAAAAGTGTCTGCTTGAACACTGTTCAACAGACTCTTAAGTTAGTTTTGAGTAGAATGTCGTCGTTGTCGACTGCCTCGAACTTTCGTATTAGGAGTAAACGGCAGAGGTTCTTCCTCCCTTCGCATTATTCTAAGTAATTTTTGTTCCCTTTAATGATTTAATTGTGGAGATCCTATATAGTTTATGGTGTCTGTTGAGTGTGGAACTAAAATCACAATGAATTGAACAAAGAAAAGAAGTAAAAACCAGAGGCTTTTTTATTTATTATTATTATTTTTTTTATAGCAAATGGAAACTTGAAGCCACTGTGAGACTGGGAGTTATAAACTAATGGTAGAGATTGTGAATTCTCTTTACTATATAGCAAAACCACAAATAATACACAAAGGGCACCTACTACTCTTAAATAAATGAGTGTCAAATACTCAATTTCAAGATCAAATCTGTAACTGTAGTATTCAACTAGATTACTACCAAACAATAATACCAATATGCCACCGACCCTTTCGATTAGTGCTTCGATAAAAGCCAAAACTCTAGTAGATTAATGTCGTATTAGCATTGGAGAAAAAAGGATAAGACCAACACTGCGTTATATCTACAAACAAAGTTAACTAAAGAGACTTGAACATTTTTTTTCCTTTTGGACAAATTTACTCTAACATATGGCATAACCTTAAAACATTTACGTATGAAAAAAAAACTTGTATTAAATAATTTTCTAGATAATTGACCATTGTTAACGCACATCTAATGAATTTCTGAAACTTTCTTTGACCACTAGAGTCGTGAAAGATTTGAATATTCAACCACTTACGTCTATACCTCATATTTACACATATATGAAGATCTAATCATGGTAAACAGAACTATATTGTATGTTATTTATGCCTCACTAAGTTTATTTTCCATTGAAGCAAACACAATAATTTTACACTAACCATAATCAACTCCAAAGTTCCATTGTGCCTTTTCCCATCTGATGAAAAGTGTGGTGTGGATGTCGAGGCTCATTTACTCTTGGCATCTTGATGTGGTAAAGATTGTCAGCAGAGAAAAAGTTAAAACGATTCTTTCGATAGTTTAAATTTGTCAGGTATCAGCACCAAGCTTTAAATGTTTTGTTGTGACATTTTTTACATCTCAACTTATTCAATTGTCAAGATAATAATGGTAAAAAAAAAAAAAAAAAAACGCAAGTAGATGACCACAGCTCTTCAAAAAACGACATAATTGATTAAAAAAAAACTTGGAACTTTGAATGGTGCAATTGATCAAAAGTTTAAGTTTTGAAGATACACTTCTCTCGATGATCTAAATTCAAAATTAATTTGTGACATTAATTTGTAGATACTTTACAATTGTGTTTCTACTCATCGAATGCATTCCAATGCCGTGGCCTAAGAACGAACTAGTAGTATCTTGAATTTAAAAGAGTGCAACTCCAAATTTTCAAACTATAAAAAAGGAAAAGAAAAAAAAGTAGATGACTGCTAAGGACGAAACCCTTCTATTTAAGCAAGTGTCATTTATTTTGAAACCTAAAGATTGCTTAAATTAGAATAAATTCAAAGGCTTTGTTATCAAGTTATTGAACAAACCATAGATGCATAGCCTTTGATATCCATCTATTGCAATCTCGTAACAAAAGTTACCACCCCATGTTCGATTAATTTCAGAACCGCTCAAAAAGATGGTTTAGAATTCAAACACCGAGCTAGAGTTTAACGGCAGCAAGTGAAATCACTGTAACTTACTTAGCTACAATAATTTTGAATACATCAAAATATGACAAAAGAAAGGTAATAAATTTGAATCCGATTCACAGAAAGTTATCTATGAAGAAACTAGTGGACCAAACTCTTGATTGGGTTTTATTTAGCTTGATCAGTCTAAGGTAAGAGTTAAATCGTTTTGAGTTCAATTCTCCCTAGATTATCTTAACCTTATATGTCCAGATTACTTCTTTAATCGCATTTTCAACTATTCAAAATAATTCATTTAAATACTCATTTTTAATATATCCTTAATAACTATTCAAAATAACTCATTCCAAATTGACATTCAAACAAATTATTGTCTCTAATTTCTCAATTACAAAAATTACATTCAAACAAATTATTGTCTCTAATTTCTCAATTACGAAAATCACATTCAAACAAATTTTTATGACAACTCCATAAAAATCTACAACCAAATGAGTTATTACAAAAATCTAAATTTTCTAACTACTCAAAATTATTCATCAAACTAATTCCTTCTTAAAAAAAAAAAAGAAAAAAACAACTCCTCCAAACACCTCAAGGAACATACATGTTACAAAATTCAAATAAACCAATAAAATTTTCTTTTAGCAAGTAGCTACTATAAGTTGGAAGTCATAATCTCTTACCTGCTAAGACTTGACAAGGAATATCCATTATAGTTACGACACTTATACAATAATAATAACAAAAATAAAATCTCTTTCAACCAACAACCCTACAAGCAAGCTTATGACACACACACGATTATTAGAAGAGGAAAAAAAATGGAACAATCCATAAATCATGCCTAACAATCAGATAAATCCTACTCTAAACGTGTAATAAGTAGAAAAGATTACAATCTTAATCTAAGAGATTATATGCTTGCACAAATGGTTGCCTGAATGCGTCATTGTTATGTTGTTCATGGGGGCAAACAATTTAAGTATGGATTCATATTGGCATGACAGAAAAATGGAATTCAAGTTACTGATGAATAAGAACATATCAATGTGAAATTTCAGAACCTTCAGACAGCAAATTCAATAATGTAAATCACAGTGAGTGACTGAAATTTCAGAAACTTCAGACAGCAAATTCAATAATGTAAATCACAGTGAGTGACTGTGTCAAACAAAATAGCACGTTGAAAATAAAAGAACTTATTCTTCCTAGATCAATAGCAACTAAAACAACAGAGCAAAATGAGAGCCAAAAACTGATTTGAAATACCAATTATCAAATATACAATCATAGAGTTCAATTAGAAGTGAACATGAGACTAACCCTTACGGTTATCATATCAATGAGTGTGGCTTACAGCATGGAACATATTCTTGACCTTCCAACAATTAGATACACACAACCTTTATTCCCTGAGAGCTTCGAATACAAAGTCAACCCAAGATGCATACATACACTAGCATGATAATAACAAAAATAAAATGTTTCAAGCTAAATAATCATGCTTCACCTGGAACTAAAAAGAGCATGATACGCTTGATAAGATCATTATTTAAAACCGGGAAATCGGACTTTGCTCCACTATACTCATAGTAACCACACCAGTCCCTAAACCAAGCATCGAGAGACATCGAAAAATAGAAACACGAGAGGTGACAGTCCAAGGTGATTTCAAACTTGAGACCTTAGGGGAAGCACACTTTCAAAACCCAAGTTTTCAACCACTATGCCACCCAAAGGGAGTATTCTATTAATTGGAGTATTTTTTATAGAATCAGCCCAAATATATATGCAGGCACCTGAACCCATCACAAGAAAAAACTCAAAAGATAAAACTCAACAGACAACCTGGGATTTTATCACTATACCCATTTGTGGATTTTACCACTCATCCAAGGGAGTAGTATAATCTACAAACCTCTACCGATAAGCCAAAAGGAGAAATGCTCCAGTGGAGCTAAGTCGAAAGGTTACGAGTTCGAGACCGCACACCCACCAAATGTTGGTGATGATCTCAAAAATAAAAAGTCTCAAATGCACCTTCAAGACTACCATCAAGCAATTGACATCAGACTACAGACAATCATCATAGTTAAAAATGGAACCACCCTTAAATTATACCTAATAATCTGAGAAATCCTAATCTCATAATAAAGTGGAAAAGTTCGGCTACAATCTTAAGCGAGATCAATCTAAGAGATTACTGGTTAGCACCGATGGAGTGCCAGAAAGTTTCAATGCTATTTAGTTAATGGAGAAAATCAATCTAAAATGAAATTCGAACTCTGGTGACTAAGAACGTATAATACTAAAACTTCAGAAACTTCAAACAGCGAATTCAATAATTAAAATCACAGTGAGAGTGAGTCAAACAAAATTGCACATTGAAAACAAAATAACTTAATAAAAATCCAACAAAAACACTAAGAAATTTAAAAACCATTCTTCCTAGATCAGTAGCGACAAAATGAACAGAATGTCTTTTATTTAAAAAAGACAGAATCTACTTGGATCTTTGCCTCATCTTTCGGCGCTTCCTCTTCAATCTCCTCATTCTCTTCTTCTTCCACTGGTTAATCCAACACAAAAAATTCAAATCAACAACAATCAACACAGAAACCAAGCAAACATGAATCTAAGAAACTATTTCAAGCACTTCGTAACTTACCTTAGCCCTCATGTTGAAGATCTGCTAACCGATCTGCTGCAAAACGGCAAAGGTCTAAAACGAACGAGGCCAGAGACAAAATCGACGACGTTCTGAACGTTACGGCTTTGGATTTATATAGTGTCATAAAACCCTAATTTAAAGTCTGGCTTGAATTTTTGTGGTTAACTTGGGCCGTTTATGGGCTTAATGACCAACCGAACTGGCCCATTTCAAAGACTTACCTACCCTAGGTTTGATGTTTAAACACCTTTCGCTGTAAGAAAAAATGTTTTAACATTTTTCAATTTAATTCCTTACTAAAAAACATGGAAATACATACATATACACCTACACATATACATATATCTATACATACGTACGTGTGTGTATATATATATATATTAAAATTGTCAAATAACATTTTTTTAATGATCGAGAGTTGCTCTCATATACACAAGTACTATTAGTTCATCTTTAAACCGGGCTTTCGATCAACTACTATGACCTTGGGAGACATCTAATAACAAATTTAGTTCGCATGATACTTAGTGAAATTATTAGAAATTTAGAGAAGGAAATAAATATCATTCAAGAATAAGAGAAGAGTATTTATAGCTTCTCTAAATTTGTCCGAAATGGGTAAAAGAAATTGTTTTAATTTATTGGATGGCCATTTTCTTTTTTCTAATTTATAGCCAATATCTTTCCTTAAAAAAAACTTTGATCGTGATTCTTAAAATCGCTCACCTCAACTAATATTACTGAGCATATTATTATCTAATCCTACAATATTTAGACGCAAAAAATTCGTATGAAATTAATTCTTAAATAGATGATCACGAATTCATCACCTCATAAAAAATTAAAATTTTTTAAGACTCTCTTGATTATCAAGCTACTTCATGATTTATAGCCAATTGATTTATGATTACAGTCATTTAAATCAAAATCTAGACATAAACGGTATGATTATGTAGGCAAAAAATCACTAGATAATTAAATAAAAAAATCTCAACTACTATAAAATTTATCCATGCCGTGCCAGTTTTTCTTCTCTCTCTTTTTTCAACAAAAGTTAAAAAAGTAACGTTTAAACTTCTAGTTTGAACATCCATAAGTTATAAGGAGAATTTAAAACTTATGACCATGGGTCATATGCAAAAAATAAAAAAGTTTGAAAGTACGGAAGTTCCAAAACTATATCCAAATTTACATGATTAAAAATATTTTTTATGATAACTATTCAAGTGAGACTACAATTGTTAGTTTTTAAAAGAGACTACAATTGTTATTTTAAAAAAAAAAAAAAAAAAAAAAAAAAAAACTATTATCAAATATTTATGCCATGAGATTTTTGTTTTTTGTTTTTCTCTACAAATTATATTATTTCACTCGTTTTTCTTTTCTTTTTTTTTTGGGTATAATTTCACTCGTTTTTCTAAACAGACATCTTTTTATTTTAATCCATCTCATATGACACAATCTCGCTTCAAATCTCTATAAAAACGGCATTAATGATTTCTCTTTACCAACTTCCTCTGGTCAATTTCTCATTAATTCTTGGATCAATATCTTATCAATTCTTTGGTCAATTTCTTAAAATAGACTTTGTCTTCATATATGTCTTTATACACTTTTTTTAACAGATCAATTAAATATAATTTAACAGGATTTTGAGTCAAAAGTTTAAATCTCTCCTATCCTACCAAATTTCATAGAAACAGTTGTAAACTCTTAACCTTAAATACAGTTTGGGTTTGATCTAAATACTCACTTTTTTTTTCTTTTTTGAAAAAAATCTAAATACTCACTTAACTTTAATAGACTCTAATACTATAGTGAAAAATCTATTCATTATATTCATTGAAAAGGAAAATTATAAAACGGTTCTAATTTAAGTTTGAAAAGATATTCATTCACTCATTAAATTTAAAAGACTTAAATGACTTGATAATAAATTATATGTTGCTGTCAAAAAGAGTAGTACTCCAAAGGAGATAGTAGTAGCACCCCAGTAGTCATGTATCAAATATTAACCAATTGTTTAGAAGTTCGAATCTCAAAAGTTAGTTGAATATATATATATATATATATATATATACACGCTCAATAAAATAAGACATCAAATTTTAAAAAACACCACGAGTCATATCTTTTTTATCTATAAAATTATTTTTCGTTTACTAAACTTACAAAATTTAGCTAGAAATACTTGTTAAGGGAGAGAATTCTTAACATTACCGAATGGATATTATATTTTCATCTTTTTTTTTTTCAATTTCAAACTAACTTACCATCCATTACTTTCTTCTTTCGAGTATACACAATTTTTTGTTTCTAATCGTAGTTGTTAGTAAATGTCATTACTTTCCAGACATAACAGAAAACTCAAAAAAGTAGTTGTATTGAAATGAAGCCCTGGAAGATTAATTAAAGCTGCATGTTGGATTAACAAAAAGGTTGAAGTTCCCTATACCTCTTTTTGACCTTTTGCAGTCCTCTTTGCAGCCATGCAAGGAAACAACTCAAAACCCTAATTCAAGCACTATATCAAATTTACGAAAAATAACTAATTAATTCCCAATAAATAGCCAAAACAACAACTTTGAAAAAACAAACATTCCAAAACAACAAATCTCAGCTGCAAAATCTCATTCTCATCATTATCACAATGCTAAAAAGGAGAAGAAAAAAAAAACCCTAAAAATATATGTAATAATAAACATTACAAATGAAAATTATGAAGGAAAAAAAAGGCTAAAACAAATACATCAAACATTGAAAATAATAAAGTAATAAAAAATTTATTGTCAGCGAGAATTGTTGACACTGCCAACAAATGGAGAAGACAATGAAGCAACGTCGCCAATTCGCCTCTAATTCTTTGACTCCATGGAAAACAAACGAAAACCTCTTTCTCTTTCTCAATCCCTTCCAAAATCATAAATCCAAAAAAAAAAAAAAAGTAACCAAAAATCCATCTATAGAAAATCTCATGCAAAACACCAATCCCATTCTTTAATTCTGTTTTTTTTTTTAAAAAAAAAAAACTAATCAAGATATTAAAGACAAATCTCTCAAATTTCCACAACTTCAAAGACAAAAGCTAAAAAACACACCAAATATATTATATGTATATAAAAATCTAAAAATATACCATCATAGGAACCAGATCATAAAATCTCCGCCGCCACCACCGGCATGTAGAGCCATGGCAGGTTACATGCAAGGGAAGATTGAAGCTCAAATCCACCACGTCGTCATTTTATGGGAAAATCCCATTTTTGGAAATAATAATAAGAATAAGAATCTATCACAAGTCGAAAAAGAAAGGATCTCCATAATCCCAAAGGGAAGGAAGAAAATCGCCATCGTTCTCCAAGCTGGGCCAGGCCACGGAGGATGGAGATCCAGGCCCAATAGGCCCAAGATCGGAAACGTCCGGCGGTGGTGGAACTGGAAGACCCGGATTAGGGTTTGGATGGTAGGAGGTCGTTGGAGAGGAAGGAGTGGGCATAATAGTCATTTCAGTTGTAGTAGCGGAAAAAGCATGAAGAGGAGGGTGCAGGTGTTGGGTAGGTTGCGGTGTGTATTGATGTAGCAGATTGGGGGACAAAATGGAGGCTGGATAGTAAGGAGGAGGGAGAGAAGAGGCCATGGAGGAAAAGGAGAAGGCGGCCGCGGCGGCGGGGCGGGGGAGGAGAGGGCGGAGAGTGGCGGAGGAGGAGGAGGAGGAGGGTGTTTGGGAAGAGGATGAAATGGGGGAATTGGAAGATGATTGGAGGTTGAGCTGGGCGCGGGAGCCGTAGAGGATGATAGCGGCTCGGTCATATGCTTGGGCGGCTTCTTCGGCGGTGGAGAACGTACCGAGCCACTTGCGGGTGCGTTTACGTGGCTCGCGGATCTCGGCTACCCATTTGCCCCAGCTGCGCTGCCGGACTCCACGGTAGCGGAACTTGTTGTTGTCCGGACCGCCTTTGCCTTTTCTTTTGCGAGAAGGGGAAGGGGTTGTGTTTGGGGAATTAGGGGCAGGGTGGTTTTCAGGTTGAGGAGAGGAAGGGTTTGTGTTTGGGTCTTGGGGATGGTGAGGCAGATCAGAGGAAGAAGGTGAGTGGTCATCCATATGGCCTCGTTCAGAGAGAAAGGAAAGGAAAGCAAAAGAAAGGAGAGAAAGGGAGGTTGAACTTAGGGAGAGAAGGCTTTGATTTGGATGTGATCTCAGTTTAATGGTGGAATAGGGCGGTGCATTTGAGTCTCAGTTCCTTATATATAATATAAAATACCATTACAATAATACAATACAAATACAAACACAAACACACGAATATAATATAAATATATACATTCCATTATTTTATTTTTTTTTATGTTTTTAGTATAAATTTAGGAAAAGAAAACCTACAAACCCTCCTCAAATAATATAAGATTCGAAAATTAAACCTACAAACCCTCCTCAAATAATTTAAGAGTCAATTATATTACATTTGTGATAGTGGAGTTAAATCGGATAATATCAATCAAGATAAAACTAACTTTTTTTTTTTTTTTTTGAGAATAAGATAAAACTAACTTAAATATATTATGTTTCTATTTTTTATTTTAGATGTTAGAATTTAGTAAAGAAAGTGTAATTTTTTAAATTAAAATACCATTTTGGTTTTAACACATGGAAAATTTGTAATAGGAAACAATAGCATCAATACTTTTAGACATTTTTAATAATATTTCATATATAACAAAAGTATTTAAATTCAATTGTTTTAGATTAATTTTAATTAATTTTTGTTCAAATCAGTTTCAATTAAAATACCATTTAGAAGCTTTGACAAAATTGTTGAATATTATCACATTTCTTTCGAGCCATATATATTATAATATATCAATTTTAAAAAAGGTTGAATTTCATAATTATGAGTGTCTGGAACAATTTATGCGCATTTTATTTATTATGTTACCCGTATAAATTAATTTATCGCTAGGCGATTATCCTTGATTAAATTTCAACTTTGTACATCTTCAATTCTCTCTTTTACTATAAGTTCAAAATTAGAATTTAATCTTTACGGTTTGAAAATTTAGAATTTAGTTGATATGATTTGACAATTTTAAAAATTAGTTTCTATCACAATATAATTATTGACAAATTAAATAGGTAAAGTTGATTATTTATGTGTAAATTATATAGATAGTTGATAATTTATGCTAAATAGTTGATTAATTTGATAAAATCAATCAATTTTCAAAAAAATATGCATTAAAATACTATTATTCAATCAGTTTATATAGCTAATTGTGATCAAATATTACAAACAATAGAGACTATCATTTAAATTTTATCAAATCATATACATTATTTTTTATTTATTTTTTTTAGAATGGGTAAACTAAGTTAATTAGTTTTCAAAATACTAGAAATTAACTTTTATTTTTTGGAATATATAGACTAAATTTTAGTTTTCAAAATCCAAGAAATTAAGTTTTAAAAATACAATAAATTAAAAGGAATACAATTCTTCAAATTGGGATTCTCGGGGGAGTGGTTTGTTGCAGGGAGCAGAGTATATCAATACACGTGAGAGACTTATTTCAGCCGATTTTTATGAATACATCTCCTCTTTCTTTACTTTCCTCTGACAACAACAAACCATATATATATATATATATATCTAAATTAACCACATCTATAAATAAATTTTGAGAAGGAAGACTTCATTTTATGTTTCTTCAAAGTTTAACCAAATGTTGATAATGGATTGGATTGATTTCCAATTACCATTCACATTCACATCGATTAAAATCTCTTCATTTTTATAATGGTCTTTAAATAGCATGCATTCAATCACATTAAATTACAAATCAACAAAAAAAAAATTAAATTGATAGCTTGCAGTAAACTTATTCAAAAAAAATTTAGTAAGGATTTGAAAGTAGAATCATTTACTATTATATAATATAAGATTTCATCTCAAAATTACTAATTAGTAATAAAAGGAAAAGCTCGCTTATAAATACTTTAAAACTCTCCTTACCATTTTAATGTAGGGTCTTCAACCATTACTAGCATGTAGATTTGTCTACATATGAAATTGAAATTGTACTAACAAATACTTTAAATTTGAATTCAATGATTATTAGAACAGATTTTTTAAGAGATTGTGAAAGTGTGCTTGCATTTTTTTTCAATGTTTGGGAGTTGAATATAAATGAAGCATCATTGGTCCATTTTTAGAATGTGATCTCACAATACATGGAAGGAATAGAGTTATAGTTGGGTGTATACACGCATTAATGCCACAATTGAATCTCAAATTTAAGACTTCAAAGAAAGTATACTCTTGAAAATCAGACCTTCGACCAATTGTACCACTGCTCGGGAACTTTATAGTGTGCTTCTTTAAAATTTATATAAATTTTCTTTACCCTTAATACACGGATAAAAATAA
>JBBMKA010012440.1:0-10849 GCA_037833695.1 Sechiopsis laciniata
ACCTAGGCATAGCAATTAACAAGCACACAATTAATATTTAGCAGCTACACAACACTAGGTAACCAAGGCACAAGGCTCGAGAACACAATACCCCTAAATCGAGAAGGCAGGCTCTATAGTAAGGCTTCAGTGAAGGCAAAGGTGAAGCTGCTCACGGACGTGCGCGGGAACGAGAGTGGGCGAGGCTCAGCGAGGGCAAGCTACAGGTGAACGTCTCACTGGGGTGAAGAATTCACTGGAGCGAAGACCAAGGTGAACACTGCTCGGTGAATCAACTCAGATAGGCGAACGGGCGTGGTCTCGACTGTAAAATCGAATGTGCGACGAAAGGCTATGTGAAGGCGAGTAGTGAAGCGAGAAGGCGACTACGAGGCTGCAAATAGTACAAGGTTAACGGATCTTAACATCAGACCACAGAAAAAACCTCAGAGAACGAGAATGGTTTCGAGCGAAACGTACCTGAGGCAAACGGCTGCTCATGAAGACGTTGTGGCATGGAACGTCTTGGCGAAGGGTGCATGGAACTGGGCGAGCGAGGGACTGTATGTGTTGATGAGCAGCAAACGGCGAGGAGGAGAACCCTAGGGCTTGCGATCTCGATTGCTGGTTCGGTGGCTGCCCGCATGAGCTGCTCGGCGACAAGAGGCTGTTTTTGGCTAGGAAAAGGTTTCGGGGAAGAGGCTTAGGTGATGGGGCTGATAGGCGAAAGATCTCGGAAGAACACGGTCTTAGTGATGGAGCAACAAAGCTTTGGCGATGGGGGAAAGGGAGATGGTGCTCTCGGTAATGGGAGAAGAAGAATAAGGAAGAAAAGAGAAAGTTTCGATTTGGAGAAGCGGCTAGGTATTTAATCTCTCGGAAAAATTAGGGAGATTAACAAGATTGTGACACGTGTCCGAAAGGGTTCCACGGGATTATGACACGTGTCCTCAAGGGGATCCGGCTTTGAATCCTGGCGAAGACACCTTTTTTTCTTTCTTTTTTCCTTTTTCCCAAAAGAGTCTTCAAACTCCTCAAACAGCAACACTAGCTCCGGAAACTTGAAACCGAAGAAAAACCCAAACTCAACAAAATAGAAATAGCCCTGAAACCCTGGATAATTACGAGACTACCCCTGAAGAAAAATTACCAAAATGCCCCTAGAGGCTCAAACTGCCCTAACGGCCCAACCGAATGACTGAAATAGCAACTGAACATACCTGGAGAACTGGAATAGAAAATTGGGCCGTTACATTCTATTTTTCTCTTTCCCTATAAATTTCCATGCCTATGATTCTCTAAGCAGAACCCATATCTTTCATCTCAAATTAGGCACTAAGCAGATCTTTCAACCTCTGAATATTAGACTTCAACCTTGCAGCTATGAGCATATCATCTACATAGAGAACCAAATAAATCATTGAACCATCTTTACAATTATCATGATACACATAACAATCATACAAACTTCTATTGTAGCCTAGCTCTACCATATAGTAGTCAAATCTCTTGTACCATTGTATAAAAGATTGTTTTAGTTCATACAAGGACTTCTTTAACTTGCACACATAGTCCTCTTTTCTAGGACACTTGAACCTCTCTAGTTGGGTCATATAAATCTCTTCATCCAACTCTCCATTCAGAAAAGCTGTCTTCACATCGAGTTTCTCAAGTTCTAAATTCTGATCGGCCACCATAGCCAGTAGCACCATGGTAGATGTGTGTCTGACTGCTGGTGAGGAGATCTCATTATAGTCAACACCCTCTATCTGAGTGAACCCTCTTGCAACTACACGAGTTTTTACATTAACCCCTATGTAGGAGAGATTTCTTCTTTTTTCTTATAAACCCACTTGCAAGTCACAATGTTCCTTTATTTTGGTAGTTTGACTAACTACTAAGTTAGATTCTTATCTAGAGACACCATTTTGTTACCTATTGCACCAAGCCACTTCTCTGACTCACTACATGAAACAACTTCTTTGTAGGTAGACGGTTCATAAGTATCTACCTCTTTAGTGACCTGCAGTGCATAAGCAACCATATCCTCAAAACCATATCTGATTTGAGGCCAAACACCAGTTCTTCTAACTCTATCAAGAGCTATACTTGGATGTCTGACTTCCATACTAGAAGATTGATCAGTTGTATCAGTTTCTCTATCAGTATCTGGCAGATCAATAAGTAAATCGGTTCATACGTTCTACTATCCCATTCTGTTGAGATGTGTACTTGATATTATGATGCCAAATAATCTCTTTCATCATTGGAGAATTCATTAAATTCATAATTGCAAAACTCAAGGTCATTATCTGTTTGATGTCTCTTGATCTTCTTCCCTATTTGATTTTCCATCATAACCTTCCACTGTTTGAAATTCTTGAAAGCTTGATAGCCCTCAAATGGAGTATAAATTAGGCTACTTTAATTTACATTTTCTAAGGTTCAAGGGAAATAATTGAATAGTTAAGAACAAATTGAGGGTAAAAATGCTAGAAGTCACACGCATTCATGAGCAAGCATAACGAAGGGCAACCATTGTGTTTTTTAAGTAAAAGAATGAATAAATTGGGTAATACAATGCAAGAGCACAGAAAAAGGATGTTGGTGAACAAACTTGATGCAAACAACGAAAGGAAAAAGTACATAACACATTCAAAGCAGTAGCGTTCAAGGAATCACACCAACAAGGAAAGAATAGAGAAATCAATTAAGCAATCAATTCTAATGTTGATTAAGATATCCCAGCGATAATTAAGAGATTCCAGCATTAATGAAGATATCCTATCTCATCCAAACTTGCTAGCCAAGAAAATAATCTCAATTTATAGAAAGGTAAGAAATTGTCATAGGCGAGCTGGTTGGTTGGTGAAAAGCCAATGCACATGGAATAGAATACTATGTAGAACGCAATTGGTGGTGTTCGTAGGATCTGATGAAAAGGAATCTGTAAATCTTCGTAGCTGCACCAATTTCTTCTTTTGTTATTTCTTCATTAGTTAGGAGTAGTACATAGATTTGTAGCCAACTTTTAGTAATAATAATTCAAACTTTTCATTATCACTCGTTGCTCCTTTCTAGGTTTCATTAGGTTAGAAGTCTTGGTAAGAATTAGTATGTAGAATGCATGTTAGGATTGTGGGTAATTAGATTTGACACTGCTGCATTTTTATTTAAAGTATGCATTGATTAGCTACCCACATATGCTAACCATCAGTGAACTCGAAAGCGGAAACTTTTGGGTGATCCAGCATGCTACGATAGGTTTGATTGTGAGGTCTCTCGCATTATTTAAAGGGTTAATATAACACTACTATCGCATGCGTCACCCAAAGTTAAGTATGAAGAACTGCAGCGGAAGCTGGGTTTGCCTTAAATCAATGAGCACAGAAGTACTCATTTGAATTGGAAAGCATGAAATCTAACTTACCATTATTGTATGATTAGCAGCGTCTATAGCCGCTTTATTACCATTTCTTATTTACTTTGCATTTAAAGTCTTCAAAATAAAACAATTATCAACTTTATTTTACATATTCTGCATAACTCTTAAGTTTAATTCTAGACATCAATCCCCATGGAGAATGATGAAATAAATACTTATAACTTGCTGCATTTTTTACCGTGTATACTTGCTGCATTTATTCATCATATATCTGCATCGAGAATCACCAAGTCAAGTTTTTGGCACCATTTTTTGGGATTGATTATTTAGAGTTAGGTCTATTAATTTAAGAGTATTTTTTATGGCAAAAGGTTGAACACTTGTATTTCAGGAAAACTTAAAATTCAAGGCGCAACAACCAACAAGGAAGAAGTCTCAATATATTACCACAAGAAACAACAAAGGAAGATGGCTTACAATCATTTTACGAGCCAATACTGGAATAACAACATCACTCCATCGCAATCATATTTTTATCAGCAATTAAGCTATACGAAGGAGCCATACACAACAGATCTTTATTCAACGTATCCTAACTGAGAAATTCAGCCACAGTTTGGGAGAAATCGTAGCAACTTCTTTCAGGAGCAATATAGTCTGCAAAGAGAATACGACACAATGAACCATACATGGGAATCCGGGCATCATGAACCTGGGTATCCTATGTACAAGCATAAATAATCTCTGAAGGACGTGATCATGGAAGAAGATATGATACAAAAACACCTCAATTGGATGATAGAAAACAGTAACATTTGAGCATCCTAAGAATCAAAATGCAGGTTAGAACCCTCTCTAGAAGAAACACTCGAAGAAAGGGTAGCCAAAAAAAAAGTTATAGAACATGACAAAACATTTTTAAAGGCTGAAGTACTTAAAGAAGCAACAATAGAAGAAATCAACTGTGAGCTAGAACCCTCATGGGAAGATCTCATGCTAGACATCATAATAAGAGATGAAGAGGCCATAGCTTTAAGGCGTCCAGTAGAATACAGAGAGTAGAGCATGCTATATTATCAACAAGAAGATGCACGGGAGAGGTTCACCACTCTAGCAATTCGAGAAGGTGACAAAAGGAAAGAAGTTGTAAGAAAAAAAGGTGAAAATTCCAATAGTGGCACTATGCAAATCTCAAGTGACAAAAGCAGAAGCATGGATGAAAATCCTCTATAATTTTGCTTCGTGGATGATGAGTGTGCAATTACAGATATTGAAGAGACTATGCCTCAACCTACCGAGAAAGAGGAGGAAAAAGAAGAACTGCAGGATAATACAAATAGCTTGGAGGACAGCGAAACGCTAGAAATAGTACCCAAGGTTTTCTTGCTATCATGCCACCTAACGCATCATGAATTAATTAGTCGATGAGCGACTTAAGGGAAAATCAATTGAGCTTCATCCTGACGCTCAACTCCTTACTAAAATCAACAATAGTAGGAAGATCACGCATTAAGGCAAATGACGGAGAAAAGAAGAAGCAAGCTGTCAAAGATGGCTGACCGGTGCGATTTAAGTTTGGCTATGTACATTACTCTAATGTTGATTTTAAATTAATTGCTATTGCTAATAACTAAGTCTTAAATCGCAGGCATACACAAGTATACATAGTCAAATCGTGGCAAGTGATAAGTATATAATTTTATCCTTTTCCACAGGGATTGATGTTTAGAAATACTATTACAAACTTGAGAGTTATGCAAATATGTAAAGAATGTTGTTGGTGATGGTTTGGTTTATTTTTAAGATTCTGAAATATGAAATACAGTTGAGCATAGGTAAAAATTGCGGATGCTGAAGATGCTAGTCATGCTTAAGGGATAATTAGATTTTATGCTTCCCTATTTTAATAAGTATTTCTGCACCTATTACTTTATGTTTAACATAACTTCCACTGCAGTTAGCTATACTTAGCTTTGGGTGATGCATGCGATAGTAGGGTTATTCCTAAGTCCTTATAATGTAAGAGACCTCGCATTGAACCTATCGTAGCACACTAAATCACCCAACAGTTCCCTCTTCCAAGTTCGTTGAAGGCTAGTACGCATGGGTAGCTAATCGACGCATACATAGAATGAAATTACAGCAGTGTAAAATCTAACAACCTACAATCTTCACATGCATTCTACATACGAATTCTTACTGTGGCTCCTAATTAATGCAACATAGAAACAAACAACAGTAGATAAAAGAAACTTATAAATATCATTACTAAAAGTTGTCTACAATTCTATGATCTATTCCTAATTATGAAAAGAAATAAAAAAGATAGGAATTGGTGCAGTTGTGAAGATGTGCAGATTCCTTGTCATCAGCTTCTACGAACATCACCAATTGTGTTTCAACGTGGATTAGGTTCTGGCCAACCCACCAGCTCACCGATTACAGCTTCTTTCTTTCTATATATAAAGTTGATTTGCTTGGCTAACAAGTTTGGTGAGCTAGAAGATCATCATAATTGTAGAAATCTCTTGACTAATGCAAGGATTTCTTAATTAACGCAGACTTTTATTACTTCATTGATTCCTCTGTTCTTTCCTTGTTGGCATAATTCTTTGAATGTGACTTCTTTGTGAATGTGTCATATTGCTTTGCTTTTCGCCATTCACATCTCGTTTGTTCACAAGCATAATAGTTCCGCGTCCCCTGCATTTTGTAATAATTAGCACAGTTTTGTTCAATGTTTGTACTTTAAATGCAAACCTATGCTTCTCATGCTAAATAATTGATGCATGCGACTTCTACAGTTTTTATTCCCAAATTACTCAATATAACTTAACTATTTCCTTGAACCTTAGAAAAATACATAATAGAATAGCCTAAATTATGCTCTATTTGAGAGCTATCAATGGCGTCGCTCCAAAAATATATAAGTGGCTAAAACGCGAACAACTAGCATCGGATGGAATAGCGCAAAGGTTCCGCCAAAAGGCATGCAGGATTTCTGGAATGCGAATATTGGTATTTATGACTTTGTGCAATTTTTCATCTTTTTTTTTATCCGTAGTAATTTTATAAATAGAATGTTTTTCCTTTTAGAAGTTCTTCCTTTTTAGTTCATGCCCATTTTTATTTGATTTGAGAAAGGAATAGTGCAAAAATTAGAGCGAGATCCTTAAGAAAAATGTATAAGTTTCCTTTCGTGGTAATTTCCTTTTCTTACAAGGGTATTCAAATTTCAAATTTCCTAGAACCATTATATATATCCTATGAGGAAAGGAGTCTATCACTATATTTTAGCCTGCATCAACCCTAGAAATTGCTCAGAGTCTTTCTCTCTTGTAACTAATGGCCTCAAGTCGTAAAACATTTAGCAAGTCAATTAAAGGAAAGTTAGTCGTTGAATGGAAGAGACATCGAGACTCAATGCCTCCAAAGCGTGGGGTTAAAGAGTTGTCTGCTAATGGATCGAAGTTTGAAAATGGAGAAAGTTTGCACCAACGGTAGACTAGAAGTGGGAAATTCTTTGGAAAGAAAGAAGGAAGTGAGAAGCATTTGGGTTACACTCAATATGTTGTTGTAAGCAGCAAAGACAAAACGCCTCCTTTAGCAACAGAATACCTGAAATTGCAGATATTTTGGTCAAATACTATTTGCGCCAAAGAGCAGAAAGGGTAATCAAGACGAAGCCTGTGGATGAACGCGAGAAATCTATAGAAGAGGATCTAGAAGAATGAGAACCATACGAGTATGAAGAGGAAGGAGAAGTGCTAGAAAAAGGCAATATAATAGCCTCTAAGATTTTGCAATATTAGAGTTGAATCCATGAAAGCGAGGGTGTTACTGGAAACTCCAAGCACTAAGATTGAAACAGTAAAAGAAGGTGCAACCTTTGTGTCTATCACTGCGGAGGACCGTTATATAGTGCTGCAGAGTAAAGGATTTGAGTGCGAACAAGGATTGAAGGGAATCTCCAAGTAAACTATTAAGAGAATTGGCTAGTTGGGATGGACAACATATTTTAAACTATGTAAGAATGCAAGACCAGAGTGGGTGCGGCAGTTTTATGCAAACTTGAACGGGGAAAAACCATTCTTCTCAAGGGTAGACAATCAATTTATAGATTGTTGTATGACTGTATGGAATAAAGCATTCGCACTCCCTAATGTTCTTGGAACATGTTGTATGAAATTATTAGAGTCTCTTACAAAAGAGAAATTGAAAGAATGTCGAGAGGTTATTGGAGTTGTAGGAACAGAATGGCATGACCCGACATCATTCCAATCATTTTGGATTATAAGGAACCTTCGCGATTGGTTGAGGCTCATCAAAACATCAATCATTCCGTCAGCCAATGAGATTTTGGTTAGAAGAGATCAAGCACTGCTACTTTATGCAATCAAAGTAGGAAGTGCATCAATCTGAAGTAAATATTAGAAACACAAATTCAGGGTTGCATTGAAAGGATGCAAGATGTGATGTACTTCCCATTATCCATAACCAAATTATGCGTTGATCAGGGCATTCGACCAAAACTTTGCGATGATGTTATATGAATCTACCCAGCAAATCACAAGAAAGAAGTGCAGTTTGGAAAAAAGATATTATCCATAGACGAAATGGCCAAAAGAATCGACCAAGTCTTCACTCATACATAGAGCTATTTTGATTATGCCGATGAGCATGATGAGCTAATAATGAATGCAATAGTAGCAATGAAGAATTATTTCGACTGGCTAGAATTTTTGAAGCACGTAATTTATGCAAAATTCAGCAAAGATAACCCAGACGCCAAGCAGAAAATTAGATGGAAGTCCCGCTCTCTCAATTTCCCATTTAGCAATTATTTATCTTTTATTGTAGCATGCATTTCATTTTAGTAGGTTGCACTTGTCTTTCAATATTCTTATCATTATTTTCTAACGCATGCATTTTATTTCACTTAGGATATGAATTTGTTCTTACCTGAATAATATCATAGGAAGTCAGTATTTTTCTTTTGAAGATTAGTGCTAGCTCTATTGTCGCAATTTTAAATTTTGGTATGAAATTAGCTTTTTCTTAGAAGAAATCTTACAATTCCTTAGATTTAAACCTAGCAACAAAGTAGTCTTTATCGTGCATGGTAGAAAGAACCAAAATTTACGAGGAAGTCTTAGTGCTCGAGATAGAGTATTTCAATGACGGAAATAATTAAGTTTTGGAGAACTAAGCCTCACCTTCATTGAGGGAAATGAATATTTTAAGTTTAGGGTTTAGGGTAAGCTTGTGGAGTGAATTTATAATGAATTTGAGAGTGAAAAAAAAATTGGAAAACAAAAATCAACACATTCTGGACAAAATAAAGGCAAAAAGAGCGAATAGCCATAGGAATTCTCAGAGTATTCCACTGTCTACCAAAAGCAAAAGCTTGGAAATTCCATTGCTTAGGTGAAATGTTTTATGCTCAAGTAAATCATCTTAAGAACTACAGAATTGTAGATATGAGTGCAACCCGAAAGGAATGCGTAAAACAACAGCGAAAATCCTTGAGGGATCTGAGGACCTAAATAGCGGCCTTAACAGAATGTGTTGGCCAACCTTAGTTATAGAAGAAGTTGTGTACAATAGATTGAGAAATGAAAAATAATTGTAATGAACAATAATCTACCAGTCATGATAAAGAGGATTTTGAAGCGAACCTGAATCTTTAGGAAAGTTTGAAAATTGAAGGGAAAAAGAAGTTTTATGCTAAGATTATAAAAATGCGATAAGACCTTCTAGAGTCAAACTTATGAAGAAAAGTTGACTTAGAAGAACGCAAATGCTAATAGGTAAATCACGCATTGCTCAAGACGAGCAATGATTCAAGTTTGGGGGTTTGATAGCTCTCAAATGGAGCATAAATTAGGCTACTTTAATTTGCATTTTTCTAAGGTTCGGAGGAAATAATTGAATAGTTAAGAACAAATTTCGGGTAAAAATGCTAGAAGTCACATGCATTCATGAGTAAGCATAACAAAGGGCAAGCATTGCATTTTTAAGTAAAAGAATGAATAAATTACACTAGACAATGCAGGAGCGTGAAAATAGGATGTTGGTGAATAAACTTGATGTGAACGACGAAAGGTAAAAAGCATATAACGCATTCAAAGTAGTAGTGTTCGAGGAATCACACAAATAAGGAAAGAATAGAAAAATCAATCAAGTAATTCATTCCAAAGCCGATCAAGAAATCCCAGCGATAATTAAGAGATTCCAACATTAATGAAGATATCTCAGCTTATGCAAACTTGCTAGCCTAGCAAATCATGTTTATTTATAGAAGGCAAGAAATTATAATCGGTGAGCTAGTCGGTTGGCCAGAAGCCAATGCACATGGAATAGAATACCATGCAAGAACGTAGCTGGTGGTGTTCATAGGATCCGATGACAAGGAGTCTGCACATCTTTGCAACCGCATCAATTCCTTCTTTTGTTATTTCTTCATTAGTTTGGAGTAGTTCATAGATTTGTAGCCAACTTTTAGTAATGATAATTCAAACTTTTCATTATCACTTGTTGCTCATTTCTATGTTTCATTAGGTTAGAAGCCTTGGTAAGAATTCGTATATAAAATGCATGTTAGGATTGCGGGTAATTAGATTTTACATTGCTGCATTTTTATTTTAAAGTACGCGTTGATTAGCTACCCACGTATGCTAACCATCATTGAATGCAGAAGATTGAACTGTTGGGTGATCCAGTATGCCACGATAGTTTTGATTGTGAGGCCTTTCGCATTATTTAAGGGGTTAGGAATAACACTACTATCGCATGCGTCGCCCAAAGTTAAGTATGAAGAACCGTAGCAGAAGCTGAGTTCGACATAAATCAATGAGCGCAGAAGTACTCATTAAAATAGGGAAGCATGAAATCTAACTTACCATTATCGCATGATTAGCATCGTTCGCATTTTCATTTTTACTATTACTTATTTACTTTGCATTTAGAGTCTTCAAAAACCCAAATAATTATCAACTTTATTTTACATATTCTGCATAACTCTTAATTTAGTTAATTCTAGACCTCAATCCCTGTGGAGAACGATAAAATAAATACTTATCACTTGCTGCTTTTCTGACCGTGTATACTTACGTGAAAAGATTATGAAGCCGATACTTAGCAATAGGTTACGCTTAGAAATTATTCATCAATGTATATGCAGCGAGAATCGCTAAGTCAAGGCTTTACCTTTGTACTTCATCATGAATATCCAAGTCATTCTGAGAAATCATCGATTATTGACAAAAAATACTTGCTACCTCTAATTGATTCAACTCGAGAAGGACCCCACCAGTCAGCATGGATATAATCAAGTGTACCCTTGGTACAGTGGGCTCCCTTTGGAAACTTACTGCAACGTTGTTTCTTGAATATACAATGTTCATAGAACTCGAAATTCTGTACTTTGTGTCCACATAGATGATCTCTCTTCGACAAAATCTGCATTCCCCTTTCACTCATGTG
>JBBMKA010012440.1:18105-33835 GCA_037833695.1 Sechiopsis laciniata
AGGTTATGGGAAGTTGTGGGGATGGTTCAGTAAGCTTTGTTGGCACCTCAGTGTGCATGTTTAGGCCCCACAATATTCTCTTCTGAGAGTAGGGTGTGGGCAATCAGTGGGCTCTATTGTGATCAATTTTAGTGGGATTCATTGGAGCTGTTGGGAAGTTGCTGGGAGTTCATTTAGAGTCTTTCAGAGGCTGGTCGAAGGTTGGAACTAAGAAGAAGAGGAAGAGAAATGGGCTTCTCTATGGGTCATTACCTACTTCAACGTGCTGGAAATTTTGGGTTTTCAATGAGCGCGTGCACAAACGTTGTAAATAATACTCATGGAAACTTTCTAGTTTTGGTCTAACTAACATGTATAGAAAACCAATAAAGTGATACTTATAAAGTTGGCACTTCTAATCAGGTTGACGGTTCTTTATCATCTTGATCTCTCAAATTTTTTCAATCTTGAGTAGCATACTCCAACAGATATTTCGAGCTTTGTCTCAAACAAAGATCGATCGCCCGATGACAGATAATTATGGAGTTAAGGAGAATAGAGTTTGAGAGGTAATTTTTTCACTAGAAGTTTGACAACTGAAATCAATGGTAGAATGAGATAAGTTTTAGGTGAGGCCAATGACTATTTATATATACGCTCACAGTCATATTATTTTTTTTCATATTTACTAATATCTTTTTAAATAACTAATTTTCAAATCAATTATCTCTAATTATTTAAATCATATTAATTAATCAAATATATGAAATATTTATTTAAATCATATTTAACCCCTTTTTCCAAACTAATAACTTATGAAGTTTATTTAAATCATAGTTAAATGAAACTATTTTCTACTCATTAAACATCTAAATAACTCATATTTAAATATTTCATTTTAATTCCTTATAGAAAAATAATTATTTAAATCATATTTAAATAATTTTATTCTCTTTAATATTTATCTCATGAATAATATATATATTATTCTCCGGACTTTATGTATTTCATATGCATTAAGCCATTTCTTAAATAATTTGAATCCCTCAAATTATATGCTCCAATAGATTTAATCTATACTTGTTCTTGTGAGTTAGCAATAGGATTTAGTGGACCTCAAATTTGTAAGCTAGAATATATGATCAACCTCCAATCCCCATTCGTTAATTGAAGGACATTCCACTAAAGATCTATAGTTGAACTCTTACTCACGGTAGAACAAGTTATGTCCAAAGATTTAACCAATGATGTACGAGTTGATCTTTTACGAGTCGCCCGTAGATACAACTTGGTTAATTGTCCGATCTACCCCTGCATTAGATCTTGTCCTTATGTATCCACTGGTTTTCCATGAATAAGTTGATAAAGGGTTATCTTATCAGAAGGTTGACCAGTAAGTTCGGGGTAGGAGAAGTTACCTTGCGGGATCCACTCTTCCCCTTTTATCTTTGGCGAAGTCACAGACCTCAGTTAGCAATATGGTTATTGGTTTGTCCTCAAATAATCTTGAAAGTCATCCATTTTTGTGTTGATGATATTTGGTTGATTTTCTCTTTTGGAATCTTGTTATTCCACTTCTACAAAGATCTTGGTTCTAATTGACGCTACTCTATTTTATTTGGCTTTTGTTGGTGCTATTCCATGTGTTAGGGCACCCACCTTCCGAGATATATATATATATATATATATATATATATATATGGAATGTGGGCTAAGTTAGGTGTGGGGGTTATACCCCTTTCTGTTGTGTTTCCATCTCTTGGTGGTATGGTTGTTGTTTCCATCTCTTACATTTTAAATATGTTTATCCAATTTTTGTTACGATTGTACCCAAATACAAATCTCAAAATTCTATTTTCCTTTTGTATCTTTAGAAAGAATGTATACGCTGAAGTTGGTTAATTTATTTCATAAAATTGAAATCTAATTGCGGGGAAAAGCATCGCTAAATATAACACATTATAAAAATTTTAGAAAACATTGGATAAGCTCATCAGAATGTAAGAAAAGATGAGCTATATATTAGGATTAGGATAAGGATATATCCTATGCTTAAATAGTTCAAGATTCCCTCGTCTTCATATTCATTACTTCTTCCCAAATATATATACATACTTAAAACATGATACAATAATCATGTCTAGTTCTATGTTGGATTATGTAATAATAATAATGTCCTTTATACTGGAGCAAACTGTTATATCTATCATTGATCTCCCATGTAGTCTATGATAATAATATGTATTATATACCTGCAAAAAAACATATCAATTAAAGATTAAGGATCGACTATGAATATATTTAAGGCATTTTGAACATATATTTTCAGCTAAGGAAAGGATTTGAAGAAAACTATCAAGAAAATGAAAAACCTTGGTAGAGAATTCCATGATGGGTGAGATTCTCAATAGTATAGAGACCCTGCAATTTTAAATTTATTGAATAAATTATTGCTTTTGCACAAGAGAAAGTTTTTCGATAATAAATTACTTATTTTATTTTGATCAATAAAACTTTGTTGGATAACCATTTTGTAAAAAAAAAAAAAAAAGTAATTTTGAAATCAAGTTTTCATATTTAATTTTTGAAAAATGCTGGAAAAATACTAAAAGTGGGATAATTATGAGAATCAGACCCAACCAATAGTTTTGATTCTTTATCAACCAACTAAGCAACTTTTAAATTTGGTTTTAAAAAAAAGCTACTTTCAAATTTTGTTAACAATTTATTATTTTATTAAATACATATATGTTTATATCAAATAATGTCTCAAAAACAAAAATGGAATAAGTCTCAAAATTTGTAGGAATGGAACAAACAATTAAAATTAGACATTTAAAAATTCAAGGATTAACGAGCATCAAAATCTAGAGATTATATTTGATAATTTAATGTTGAGATAACAAGATGAAATAACCTTAAAATCTAGGAATGAAAATGCTATTTTAACTCAAAATAAAACTTACAAGCTTAGTAAAATTCAGAAAATAATTATAAATATAGTCAATTAAAAAAAAAATAACAATCATAACCATAAGTATTAATAATAATATAATATTAATAATACATAGTATTATATCAATAACATATAAAATTGTATTAATAATGAATAATACTATATTAATAATAAATAATATTGTATTAATGAGTATTAATAATATAGTATTAAACCTTATTTATGATATGGATGCAAATACTTTCAAATTTAATTATATTTGTAATTATTTTGTTACAATCAGCTATTACAATTTTCCAAAAAAAATTTAGTTCTGACATTCAATAAAATAGGTTATGTGCATATACCTTGCCACCAATTTCCTCTGGAAGCCGCACCAGAATCATCATCTCCATCATCTTTCTTGAGCTGACAAAATGACTATACAAATCAGAACAAAAAAGGGTTGATTTTTGGAGAAAATAATGAAACACTCACAGAGGAATTAAATCCAGTTTCAGGGGGTTGTGTATTATAGACATCTTGACCACCATAATAGATTGAAGAACTAAAATGACATGGATGTGTTGTTGTTTGTTGTTGTTCATAAATTGAACTCATTTCTCTGCTTCTTGTGCTATGATTCTTCCCTTCCTTGTATTTGGAATTCCCTTCTGCATAAACAAACTAGCTTAGCCAATAACTTTAATTTAGTATTGCAAAATTGAAAGTTTTTTTTTTTTTTTTTTTTTTTTTTTTTTTTTTTTTTTTAATTATTGAAATGAAGTGAAGAGAAAAGAGTAATGAAAATAACCAGATTTGGGGTAGGATGAAAAAGCTTGTGATTTCGTACCACCGACTTCGGATTGCTAATAGCCCACCCCCAAGACATGAAAAGGAGAAAAGATGAAAGGAAACAGCCAAATTCCCAAATTTTAGTGAAAAAGCCAAATATTTTTATATGCTGATGGTTGTTTTTTTTTTTTTCTATTATTTTTTTTTCGATTGCACTTAGCTAAAGTAAATTGTTTTATTTAGTAAAGATGTTAAAAACAGTTTAGACGATCTGATGATCCAATCAACCTAACCCAATTTAAGATTGCGTTAAATTTTAAACTTATTTGAATTGAAATGAATTTGATTTGTTTAATCTCCACTACAACCGATAATTATCCATAGTTTAAGTATTGGTAAAGGAAGGGCAAGGCAAATCTTTTTTATTTAACTTTAGTTATCACACAAAAAAATATATGCATGTGATTTTGCTAACATTTTACTACTTTTTTAACAGAAAACTAACTCTACAATCCTGAACAAACAAAGACAATCCATTTTTTAGAAAAAAAATTTGATCTATTATTCAATTTAAAAAACAGAATTTCAAAAAAAAAAACACACACATACACACGTAAATAAAAATTGTCATCGAGCCATTTTATAAGAGAAAATTTTAAAGCATATAAATATATGGTTGAATTTGTGTAATATTTTTTAAAAGAATTCCTTTCTATTTTTTGGGATAAAAAAATAAAAATGTTGCTCAAATATATTATTCTCTTATTATTATTATTATTATTTTTAGACAAGAAAAAAAAAAGGTGGCAACTTTACGAGGAAAAAAAACATATAGAAAGATTGAGTTAAATTTTAGTCATAAATACTTAAAATATACACGTACTAAAATATAATCTTACATTAAATAACAAAACATGCACACATATATATTTGTGTAGCATAAGTGCCCGTATGGAAGAAACTAACATCTCACAATAATAAAAATTAAGATAACATATGTTATCCATTAAAAAAAGCAAGAGATTAAATAAATATATATATATATCAAAGAAATGATAACTGAATGAAGTGAAGTTTTGATTTGTCTTTTTTTAAAGGATAAATTGAAGGAAGAAGAAATGAGAGAATACCTGGAAAGAACTCGAGGAGAATATCCGGGCAAAAATGTCATTAGAAGACGGGTCGTTGGACCCGAATAGTTGAGAAGTGAACGGAAAACACGACCGGCCACCAACGGGTTTTTTCTCCGACGACATTGTTGTTCAGTACTTTCTCAAAGTATTTCAATGGAGAAAAGAAAAGAAAAGAAAAAGAAAGAAAGAAGTGAAAGAAATGGTATTGAAAAGCCTCAAATTTATAGAAAGAAATCACCCTTTTGGTAAAAAATGACAACGACCCACCGACCTATTTTCATAACTTCATAATATTATATATCAACTTCAAAAAATGTTTGATATTTATGAATGTTAAAAAGATATTCAATGTAACAGCTTCAACCGACTAATAATACAGAATTATCAATAATTTACTTAATTAAAGTTTGTACATCCAAATTAAAATATTCCTCACTTTTATCTTCTTGAACTTAAAATAATAAACTCATGATGCACCATTAAATTAAATTAAATTTTTTTTTTCTTAGAGGTAAAGGTAGTGTTGTACATTATAACATTTTTATTTAAAATTTTTATTGAATAATTTTGGATAAAACGACATTTTTTGTAGCTATATGATAATTTAGAATTGTGCTTGATTTCTGATGCTTTCGTATCTTTTTTACTTTTACTTTTACTTTTTCTTTTATTTTTATTTTTAATTCCTAAGGTGTTGGATAACGATAACGTTCTTTCGTTGTTTGATTTTAAAATTTATATTGTTTGTCTGCTTTTTTTCACTGTAAATTCCATTTATATAAAAATTTTAATTTTTTGGTTAAATTAAAGTTTCTTACAAACAATTTTTCTAATTTTCAAAATATGAATTAGATTTTGAAATAATTTGTAAAAAGTAGAAAAAATCCCCATATGGATGGTAAGACTATGGTGTTACATTAATTTAATTTTTAAAATTTAAATAGTTATAAAATAATATCTAATTTATTTTAATCATACTATTAGTTGAGTGGAAAACTATTACAACTACTTGCTTAAGTTTATTTCTTTTCAACATCTAAATTACGGAATGGTGTAGTGTACTTGGCCATAACAATGATCGTATATAAATTATGAGTGTATATATTTAGCCACAACAATAATCAAATATAAATTAGAAAATTTGTATATATCTTATTTGGATTTGAATATAAATTTGAAGATTTATATATTTATATATATATCACCATTTTTATTCTAAAGATAATGCTGTAACTATATATAATTCTAACTATTTTAATATATTGACCGTAAATATATCGTAGGTTTGGATTTCAATTCCAAAATATATTTTTAATAAAAAAAACATGAGCACATGGGACAATGAAACTTGAGTAGATGGAGTGCGAGTTAAAGAGAACTCCTTTGATACACTGATTCTGGAAAAGCAAATAACTTTTTTTCTATTTTCATATTGTTTTTTTTAATTACATGTTTTTGTTTGCAAGCGGATTAGAGTCGGTTCTATCTTTGTCGCCTTATCCTTTTATCCTGTCGGACCTCTAACGAACTGTTTTTTCATTTTAATTTCCTTTATTCTCTCCTACACACCCCCATCTCCAATTCTTATGTCTTATTTCATTTCTGATGTGATTCATTACTTACTCCTTTGTCCAAATTCTTTTATCCCATGTATTCCCTCCAATTATATATTATTTTTTGCTTGTATGATTTTTATTTTCAATTTCACTTACAATCTAGCTCCTTGCTAAGAATATGAATTTTATAATAAATTTTAGGATTTATCCTTATAAACTATAAAATTGTATCGGTTAGAGTCCATAATAAATAATTATTAACTTAGACTATTCCTTTGAAAATTGTCCATACATTTCAAATACAATTGCTACATCGGGCTAATCAATTAACTTATAAAAGTTAAAGAGTTCATATTTGATATAATTGTAATTTAGTATAAACTAACATATATACAAATCGAATTTAACAAGATAATGCAAATGATCCATGACATTTAAATAGATATAACTATTAGTTTGAGAATGTGGTAATTAAAAAATGGATGATATATTCATCTTTCATTTAAGAGATTTTTATTTTTTATAATGAGTTAACTTTCTAAATAAAGATTATCTATAGTGAAATTCAAGCGGAATTAAATGAGGAATTACAAGGAGTTGGTATTGATACTTTTCGTTTGCCTACTTCAAGAATAAACTATCGTGACTGTCATTTTGGTTTCACAAAAATAAATAAATTTTATTATTATTATTTATCAACGAAGATGTCTCCTTATTGGTATAATATAGCAGTGTTCAAACAACTCAAGTAACCCAAACCAACCCAACCCAATTTGACGAGTTGAGTTGAAATAAAAATATTTTGGGTTGGGTTGAGTTCAAATTAATGAAATTTTTATAAGTTAGGTTGGGTCAAGGATCGACTTAAATTTAATCCGAGCTAACTTGACTAACCCAAATTGATTATTAAATTTTTTTTTTTTTTTTTTTACCTATAACATAATTATATATGTCTATATTTATTTTATTTAATTATTATTTTTAGATTTTTTATTTCAAAATTTTTTAAGTCTTTAGAATGTTTATAAGTTTTTGGGATTGAATTTGACAACATTAACTTACTGGAGTTAGGATTGGGTTATGGTTCCTTATACATCTAGTACTTCTTTGATGGGTTTTTTTTTTATGCAATATTTGATTACTAATTTCATTGATTTTCAACTAGCTTGTTTTGCAATATTTGATTACTGGACCGGACGGCGCCTAGTGTGTGCACACAAGCGAAATAGACGCGCAAAGGTAGGGGTTTGATAGGGGTGCGCGTGGACTGGCGTGCGCAGTAGGGGATGCGCGTGCGTCTACTGGGCTGTGGGTGTTGGTGGGTGATGGCGGCGGCTCCAGGCAGGGATGGACGGCGGCGACACTAAGGTTAGGAGGTGACGAAGAATAAGATGAGAAAGAGAGGCTAGGATTTGTGTTTTCTCAAATTCTACTTTTTTTTTTTTTTTTTTTTTTTCTTATTTGTTTTAACTCAAAAGAAATTCCCTTCTTTTATTTAAAACCACTCAAATGGGCCTTCAATTATTTCTACTTTACAAACCCCCCCATTTTCCATTTTTAATTAAAACCAAAACTCAATCCCTTTTGAATTTAATTCACTTTAGTTTCCTTTTACAATCAAACTAACCAATTTCACAAAATGCCCCAATAATTCTTGAAATAGCAAAATAAACCATATTCCACAATTAATAATTGCAAAAATTCCTTTATGAGTAAAAATACCAAAATACCTCTACGACCAAACCAACTAGGAACCAACCAAAAAATGTGGGGCGTTACAACATTCCCTCCATTTATGACTTTCGTCCTCAAAAGTCCTAAGACCAAACAACTCCATATAACAAGAACGCCTGTTGCTCTCGCTCTCCTAAGTTTCCTCCTCAATTTACTCACTTCACCAAGCACCTTTACCAACTAATCCCCCTGGTTCTGCAAGGTTTTGTGCTTCTAGGCCAAAAGCTGTACTGGTTGCTTCTCAAAAGACAAGTCTGAGTTTAACTACCAAGGCTCAAAATCTACTATATACGACGGGTCCGCTATGTACTGTCTCAACACCAAACCACAAAAATACGTTGTGCACTGCAGACACTAAAGGTGGCAAGGCTAAACAATAAGCTACTACCCCAATCCTCTTTAGGATCTCAAAGGCACAACAAACTAGGGGCTCAACTTTCCCTTTTTACTGAACCTTAAGGTACCTTTCATAGGTCTACCTTTAGGAACACATGCTAGCCAACTCAAACTCCAACTTTCTACCCCGAACATCAATGTAACCTTTTTGACGAATTTAAGCTACCAGTCATACGAGACCTGAATTTCTGAATTGCCTCACTGGTCATCTGCAATAAATTTAGACCCAATAACGGTCTAACGCCAAGCTCCTCCCAACAAATGGGAGACCTGCAACCCTCACCAAACAAAACCTCAAACGAAGCAATCTAAATAGTTGTCTGATAACTAAAATGGGAAGAAAGCTCCAAAAAGGTATGAATACTAAACTCAACCTCCTAGAAAGTCCAAAATACAAGCAAGAAGCATATCCTCAACAATCTATTTAACTCTCTCGGTCTGACCATCTGACCGAAAGGTTGTACTGAACTACACTCAGGTCCCCAACCTCTTCTAGAGGGCTCTCTAGAAGCAAGTTGTGAACCTAGAATCTATGTCTGAAACAATCTTAGCTGGTACCCTATGATACATCACTCTCTTGTCAAGGAATAACTATGCCCATTCTCCATGGAGTAAGTGATCCTCCCTGGAACGAAGTGTGCGCTCTTGGTCAAAGGATCCACTATCACCCAAACTATCGTGTAGCCTCTCGGGGTGTTGTGCAAGCTTGAAATGAAATCCATCGAAATTGCTTCCCACTTCCATAGCTATGAACTTAAAGGCTACAAAAGTTGTACTAGCTTTTGCCTGAATGCCTTCACTTGCTGACAAGTGAAACACTTACCAACAACTAAACTACCTCTCTTCATGATGCTCCACTAAAATGATTGTTTCAAATTCCGATACATCATTGTACCTCCTCGATGCCAAGCAAACGAGGCACCATGAGCCTCAAACGACAACTCAGATTTCAGTCCCGGGCTTGCTGGCACATAGAGGTGCCCTCTAAACAACAACCTTGACTGACCTTGGATCACTCGACTGATCCCCAACGATCATCTTCCTGATGAGCGATAAAACTGTCAATTGTGCTACCCTAATGGTAACTTGCTCCACTATCACTACAATAACGGCTCGTTGCATAACTCTAATCAATAAAGGCCGCTCTAACCATATCGCTGCCGAGTGCGATGTCTTCCTGCTAAATGCATCTGCCAAGACATTTCCTTGTCAGGGTGGTACAAGATCTTACAGTCATGGTCTTAACTAACTCAAGCCACCTTCTCTATCTCATATTCCAGTACTCTTAGGTGAAAAACTACTTGAGCCTCTTGTGACCCGTGAAGACCTAAATCTTCTATCCATGTAGACAATGCATCCAGATCTTTAGAACATGAACAACTGGTGCTAACTCTAAATCGTGCACTGGGTAAAACAACTTGTAAGGCCTCAACTGTCAGGAAGCATAGGCGATCACCCTCTTGTGTTGCATCCAACACACTCTGATCCTTAATGACCAACACCACCGAACACTTCAAAACTTGTTGTTCCATCTAGAACCGATAGAACTGGCACTGCATCCGAAACTCCCTTCACTCTTCCAAACATTTTCTGCATACATTGTTCTAGACGAACTCGCAACCCTCCCATGCCAATTGGGTCATAGGTCTCACTATCTTGGAAAGAGTTGGCGATGAATCGTCTGTAACACCTTGCCAAACCTAGAAAGCTGTAAATCTCTATGACTGATGTCGACTCTGCCCAAGAAATCACTGCTTCAATCTTTGCAAAATCCACTGAAACACCATCTCGAGAAAGGCCAACTGCTCTAGCCAAAAACTTACCCTTAGAGGACTTATAAACACTTGTTCTCCCTCAACACTAATCTTAGACGATTGGCATGGTCCATCGTAACCATAAACTCTGTTGGAGTATTGGCCATCCCAAGGACATTCCTACGAACCCCTACGGACCATACCTCGTCCTAAATGTTGTCTTCGGGACATCCAAATCCCTAATCCTTAACTAGGGATCTTGATAAAAAATCTATCTTGGAAACACTGACGTTCCTTAAAGCTGATCAAACAAAACATCTATACAAGGCAACATGTACCTATTCTTTATTGTAATCTTGTTCAACTCTGTCTATAATCGATGAAAATGTGCATCGATCCATCGTTCTTTTCTAAAAAAATCACAAGTGCTCCCTAGGAATGACACTAGGAGGAATGAAACCTCTAACCAGCAATTCCTGCAACTAAACCTTCATTTCCTCAAGAAAAACGTCTGTGAACTCCTAAACTACTAGTACTCGATCCACAAACAACGCTGGATGATCATGAACTATCAACTTGGCTAGATAACCTCAAGCTCTTCGAGCTATCAATCAACTGGTTTCCTCTCCATAAGTTAACTATGGACAGATCCACTTATGACTTCACGAAATTGGAAGCCTTTTCTTTCGGGTAACTAAACACGACTTCTTTCTAGCGGCAATTGATCACAACATGGTTATCAGCTAAACTCTCCATTTCAAGATTCACACCAAAACAACTCTATGAGGGTAGCTGCTAAGAGCTCTTCGGATACCACGATTCAGCCACTTTCATCTTACTCAGAGGCAAACATGCTAAACTCTATCCAGAGTTGCAGACACAGCTCGAACCCCAAGGGTTCCAAATTCAAACAAGCTTGTCCCACAAACACCAAAATGGTACTTACTATAACTCTTACACTGCTGGTGACCCAATCATCGCATATGATCTTGACCTCATTTCTACTTTGAGCAATAGTGCTGGCTCCTTAGTCTAGACAATCTAGGGACCTCAAACATCCTCTTCTGAACTCTCTATAAAAAGTACTCATCTGAGCAGCACGATCCTCAGTTTATGGAACCAACTGCCCAGTCTGGCTATGCTTCTCTAACCATCAAAGCTACTGGAACAGTTGTACTACCGAGGCTGCCTATTAGACAACCATGAAAGCTGCTCAAACTGCACTTGAATCCTACTCGTTCCTCGGCAAACATCTCTTTAAATTTTTCTTGAAGGGCAGCAACTGATTCTGCTTCAAAAGCCTGCTAACAAAGAGGATGCACTTCTACTGGCAGCTGCTATCTCAAATAGCTAAACTCTAGGTAACTCAACACTCTACCATTTCTCGGGGTCTACACCCGAGGACCACAACCTGTTAATCCACGCATAGGACTAACCAAACAAGCAATTAATAATAAACATGTAAGCTAGATTCTATGTGCATTAACCAAAACCCTTATACAAAACTGACATACCTGACAGTCACTAGAATGCTGAAGATCATGGGGGAAAACAACAGCCTACTATGTAGGCTAGTCTATAGAATCTATGACTCTGTACTCTCATACCAAATGTAAGGACCCGTAATTTCTAACTGCGTTTTCCTCGTCATGCTGACTAAAAAACAGTTACTAATGTGCGTTATTCAAATTTTAAACTTAAAATAATTGCATTCGGTTCTTGTTGAATTTTATTTCAAAATAATAAATAAATACAAGTCTTTGGCCAAGGTAATTTCAAATAAGTTTAATAAATAAATTGGATGTAATAAAGACAAAGGGGCATCCATGCCAAGTGTTACAAATCATTTAATAGAAATAACAGAAGACAAACTCTAGAATGTCCACCAATAAAAAAATTAACAACTAAGCTAATGCAGCAAGCTCCAACCATGATCTTTTCAGCATCTTCCAGCTAACTGTCTCGGTGGTGTCTCTGATTTCCTGTGGAAAAATAAAACCACAGAAAGGGTGAGTATAAAAGAATACTTAGTAAGAACTCCTCAATAGGGGTACAATGCACAAAGTAGAACTCAACATGTTAGCAATACATAACTACTCTCGTCTCAACATAGCTTACTAACTTACCATGAATTTCGCTACATGTCTTTCTCAATCAATCAACTTACTCTTAGCTCATCTTAGCTTTTTACTTGGTCATGAGGTTCATTGCATGACTCACTTGTGAGGCCCTCAAGACACTCACCTAAAATTTAAAAATAAAACAGGCTATGAGGTACGTTACACAACTCTCTTGTGAGGCCCTTGAGACACTCACCTAAATGCAAGAATATAACAGATTATGAAGTTTGTTACATAACTCTCTTGTGAGGCCTTTGAGAGACTCACTTGTTCTAGATAATACGACTGGTCATGAAGTTCGTTACACAACTATCTAACTTAAAAAAAACTTTTCACTACTAGTCTACTGACGACACTGGTTTAGGTGAGCCATCTACCTAACACTCGGTGCGTGAACGTTTACACTGCATGGTGCTGAAAACAAGTCAGGTGTAGGCCTACACAATACTGACCTGGTTCAGGTCGACATGCCTAACGACTCGAAGAAAGGTGTCCACTAAGTCACGATTTTGGAGGCCCTCACCAGCAATCCAAGTCAGCCTGTTCGCACCTATCGTCCCAAGCTAAGACCTTCCCATAGCATGCGTCCACTATGATCAGGGCCCGCTTATAGGGCTACAAACTAGGCATCGCCAAAGGTGACATGTTACATCACATCACTGACTATTGGGCACGGGATTAGATCCTCAATGACACCGACCCAATGAGAACAACGTATGTTGTGTTCTCTACAGCCTCTAGATGATGACAACTAAACCATTCCATAACAAGAGGATTTAATAGCCTAGTCCTAACAGATCACCAAACATGCTCAAAAGAAACTCAATAGGCATCCTAACAAGATACTATCTCACATGGTCATGACTAGCTATCAACCAAAACATGTCATCACAACGAACGTACCGAAACAAGGAACAACAAAACGTGCATTTAAAAGAATTGACACACCAGGACCCCATAATCCTAGTGGGCTTACAAGAACATGGTTTATAAATTAACATAGAAAATAGCACTTCGGGACCCTATAATCCCGAAACACAACACACAGAACAAAATTAACATTTAAAATAAGATATAAGGTGGCACCCTGGGATCCTATAATCCAACAGGCATGCATATCACCTACATACCACATAACAAAATTAACATTTAAAACAAGGCACACAGAAGGACAACCCAATAGACATGCATATCACCTACATACCAGCAACAATCTAGAACCTAGAATCCAGAACCCACAATTCAGAAACCAACAATTTAAAAACCAATAATTCAGAAACCAACAATTCAGAAACCAACAACTGAAAAACCAACAATTCAAAAACCAATAATTCAACATCAGGCTATATCCATATCTAACAACAATACATAAAACAATACAATGAGTTTCACCCTGTGCATGGTCCACACAACCTGGGTAGAGAATCCTTACCTGCAAGAGAATTCTAAACGACCTTTTCTTGGCTCCACAAAAAGAGTAGCAACAACCAATAGCCTAAGCAAGCCATAAACAACAAACACCCATTCAACTAAAAATCACTAACTTAAACAATCCAACACCAAAAATCCAATTGGTTTAGAATCAACTTACCCAATATACAAAATCAACACTGTTGACCAACACTTGGTGAATTCAACCTAACCAAAGAAACTCATTAATTTTATGAACTTCAAGCACCAAGTTACAACACAAACCAGCAATAATCAAGGAGAAAACTTACCAAAAATATATATCTCGAACATGGCTGGCTGGAGAAACGCACGTGTAGGTGAATTGGCATCATTGGAGCATCGAGCAATAGGGAATGCAAAAGCTGAATGTGCTGAACAGCAGCTGCTGGCGCGGGCTGCACTGGACGAGTGAGACATCTGTGGCTGCATCGTCTGCGCGAAAAGAGGCCGTGTGTGCGCGAATGGGACTAGACGAGACAGTGGCTGGCATGTGCACACAAGCGAAATGGACGCGCAAAGGTAGGGGTTCGATAGGGGTGCATACGGACTAGCGTGCGCAGTAGGGATGGGCGTGTGTCTACTAGGCTGTGCATGGACTGGGGATTGATGGGACAGTGGTTCGGCGGGTGTTGGTTGGAGACAACGGCGGCTCTAGGCAGGGACGGGCGGCTGCAGCACTAGGGTTAGGGGGTGAGGAAGAAGAAGAGAAAGAGAGGCTAGGGTTTGTGTTTTCTTAAATTCTTCTTTTTCTTTTTTTTTCTTATTTATTTTAACTCAAAGAAATTCCCTTCTTGTAAGAACCCGACTCTAAAATGGTCCTAAACCCGGTCCTTACTCAGCATCCATGAATTTAAAAACCATTAAATTCGACAAGTAAGTCAAGCAACAGAACTTAAACATTTATTAGGAAAATGGCAATCCAAAAACCATTATTAAAACCAATATAATTTAAATCCTCTGGCCAGAGTATATGAAAAAAGTACTAAAATAATTCTTCCAAAATAGTCTAAACATGCTGAAAATATAAAATAAATGAAAGAGACTATACAGCGGACTCCCATGATCAGTCAGCTCCTCTTCTAGCCGCTCCGGTGCTGTCCCAAGTTACCTGGTGGAAAAACCACAGAAATAAGGGTGAGTACAAAGGCACTCAATAAGAATCCCCAATCGGGGTACAGTACGCAAGTCACATCATCTAGCATCCTAGCATACAAGCAGAACATTAACCCAAAGGCAGTCTCAACACAAGTACATCACATCATGCTCAAACCATCGAAAGTCTCTAACTCTTGGCTAAGGATCCACTGTTGATCTTCAAATGGGTTATCGATATAACCCCTAGAGTCTCAAGAGTCTCTAACTCTCGACTACGGTGACCAGCTCACTATGCTGATTCTGGACACTAAGGAGTGTACCCAAGCGTTGAGCTCTAAACTGTATGGAAAGGTGTACTGGTACACTAGCCCGAGGGAGCTCTCCTCCTGGCATCTAATGCACATACGCGCACACCACATGCTCCTGCAAACTGAATAAATGTAGGCCTACAAACTATATCGGTCCAGGTGCGCATGCCTAAGACTAAAAAAGGTGAGCACTGATCCACAACAGGCGGGAGGCCCTCGGCACCATACTGTGGCAGCCTGAAACACACCCAACGCCTGAACTAGGCTTATGCCACAAACTAGGCTTGCACCAAGGAAAGGGCCCCGCTCTAACAGGCCACAAACTAGGCTTATGCCAGGATGATAGCTACTCCACACCCAGCTGCCGGGGGTAAAGAATCTGTCCTCATAGCCTGGCCGGTGGGGACACATACGTTGGTCCACTCTCAGCCTCTAGATGATGACAACCTAACAAGATCTAGCTAAGAAGAAGC
>JBBMKA010012475.1:0-33809 GCA_037833695.1 Sechiopsis laciniata
ATGAAATCAAGTCTTACAAAACTAAAGCTATTGCAACTGAAAATAAAGAGAAAAAGGGAAGAAGAAAGCTTAGGAAAGCCTCCAAAGAGTGTCAAAATGGTCTCCAATGGTGCTCTTCCAAGCTCTATGTGAAAGCCCACTATTCTATTACAATAAAACTAGCTAACTCTAAGAATAAAATAAAGAAAACAAGAAGAAAAAGGGTAAGAAAGTTACTGGAATTTTAGAGAAGAGGAAAGAAAGAGATGGCCAAAAGAAGGCTGAAAAATGAGGCTCAAAGGAGGCTAGGGTTTTATGTTTTTCATCACCCATTTAAAGGTCTAGCTCATATATGATCAAGGGTCAAGATTAAAAGATGAAAGACATGTATTTCCCCGTCAAAATAGGCCATTTTGACACGTGTCCGAGGGGTACGAGCTCATTTAATGAGCTCCCCAACAATTTCCCCACGTGCAGGAATTTTGGAATTTTCTGCTTATGAGAATCGAATGCTGTAGACATTGGCTCGCTTCCGAATGACTATTCTTTTCTTCAATTCGACTCCTCTGATTAAGGCATGAGTCCAATGCTTTCAGCATTTTTAGATCCTAAAATAATAATAAAAAAAACTTAGCAAGAACAAGGATTCTTGAAATGCTATAGAAA
This sequence comes from Sechiopsis laciniata, assembly GCA_037833695.1. Lineage (NCBI taxonomy): Eukaryota > Viridiplantae > Streptophyta > Magnoliopsida > Cucurbitales > Cucurbitaceae > Sechiopsis > Sechiopsis laciniata. The sequence continues at coordinate 646 of JBBMKA010012475.1, forward strand.
ATACTTCAAACATTCACTTTTTAGCCCAAAAACTCTAAATTATCCTAACTTTCTAATCCTTGCCTCTTATTCTACATACATTCTGTTTTATGTATAATTCTCTATCTTGAGGTGATTCTAGTTACTCAATTAAGGTTATAATGCAAGATTCTAGATTAAAAACACCTTAGATTAGGGCTAAATAACTCTCTAATTGAGAGTTATCACTTCCCAACAGTCTGGAACCCGAAAGCTTGAAGAAGCATGCCCCAAACGCCCTGCGTCTCAATCGTGGGCCGCCAGTTGAGGACAATTTCGATGTAATGTTCAACAAAAAAAATCTTGATTTAAAAAAATTTATGAAGTCGTCGAAATTTTATTGTTCATTTCTACGGTTTAACATTAAATTCAAACATTTTGAAAACTAAATTATTTGAATAATTCAAGTTAAAAATCAATCTCACCAAATAAGACAATAATAAATTATCATTCAATCTTAAAGAAGTAAATAAATCTATACCTTCAACTTACCCAATTTAGGTTTTCAAACTCATCCAAACAATAGTTGAATTAAAAAAAAATAAAAATAAACAAACTTATTTCAACAACAAGTTAGTCTTTTTTCATATTTGATTAATCAAAAGATGGTTATGCTTATGAATTTTAAATTTCTTTAATGTAGTTGATCAAATAGTATACGATCTTTCAAATAATATATATTTATCGTCATTAATCTTCATATTGGAAAAAAAATATAAAGTGAAAAAGAAGAATAATCATTTTGGAGTAAGATTTTTTTTCAGTGAACCGTTCATGACATATTTATTCCAAGAAAATTTTAACATTTTTTTTAATACTTAATGGTGAAGATGTTTTTTAATAGTTTTTATAGCAAACGTATTTTTTAAACTTTTTAAAGTTTATGAGTGTTTTTTAAACAAAACTTTACGGTTTCTATCAAACTTTACCGACAAGGGTAATTCTAAAATATTTTGTAAATTTCATGGATATTGTTGAAGTTTTTTAAAGTTCAGTGGCAATGTTGACAAAATCCCATAGTTCAGGGGTATATTTGATAATTTAGCCAAAATATTATTAATAATTGAACCATGGTAACCCTTTACTTGTAAATTAATTTCCTACGAATTTTCTTAACTTCTAAATATTATAGGGTCGGACAGACGATATGTCTCGTGATATTATCGACAATCACAAATATTTAGAGGATATCACCGCTATTAAATAAATGAGAGTTAAATATCGATTATCGAGATCAAATATGTGATCATGGTATTGAACAGATTCACAACCAAACAATAAAATCATTATGTCATAGATCTTTTTGATAATATTACTAAAATATTAAAACTATGTTCAGCTTTATCTAAAGAAAATATTGAAGTTATGTGTAAGTTGTTCCAAAAACTTGTTAGATGAAAGAAAATATTAGATGAAATTGGTAATCTAATGTATTAAATTGTATACTAATTAAATTGGCACCCGTAAATTGGAGAAGAAAAATAGAAAAAAAAAAAAAAGGGAAATAAAAAAGAGGGAGCGAAAGTGCATCGGTAGAAAATCGAGGGAAATCCCTGAGAGCAAAGCTCGCAGTGGAAGACGATTCCATTTCAGTCTCAGAATCTGCATGTCCTTTCTCTTTCTTCACATTTCCTTCAAACAATCCTCTCTTTGCCCTAGCCATGGCGTCCAAGGGCAAGGGGATCGCCGAAGACACCTCCTCCGGCAAGCGCAAGCTTCGCGATGACACCAATTCCTCCGCCGCCGCTCGCAAGAGGAGGGACCGCAGCGTCCTCCAGTTCTTCGAGGATTTCGCTCCCGAAGTCGGCGGCGACAGCGATGACGACGACAGTGATTTTCTTAATGGTAAGATTATTTCCCCTGATCCTCTTTGTTTTCGTCGCGTTTGTGGTTTTGGACTACTGTTTGGAGCTTTTTGTTTTGTGTTTTCTGCTCTACATTGTGTTTAGGGTTTTGTATTTGTTTGAGAACTTTCGATTGGAAGTAATTGGTGGAAAAATGGTCATGTTTAGGGTCGTTTGTTCGTCCTTGATGATCCGGATAAAACCCTTGTGTTTCTTTGACAAGGCTTGTTGTACTACAAGTTTTACTTGAATGATTTGATTTGAGGGACGTTTGTCTGATTCTGAAGGTTGATAATGGTTTGAAACATTTGCTGAATATGTGGAGAGGCTTGTTCGGATAGTGTCCGCTCCTCTACTTCTAGCGAGATTGGTTGAGATTGCTGTAGTGTATTGGCTGCAGATCTCTGGATTTTGTTTTAGTTTAGCTGTCCAAAATTTGTTATTGGTTGAATGGAGTAATTTTGGAACTCAAAGTCGGCAATGGCCCTGACTTTGTAGGTTGTTTTCTGTCAAATTTCTCTCGTGCTTTGGTTATAATCACCGTTTAGTATCTTTGTATCATCTTTGGTTTACTGTGCTGTTCTATACTCAACCGTATACTTTTTCCCCTTCTATATTTAGAGAAGATATCTGAGAAGTAACAAACTAGAAACAAATAGAGAATCATATCAATGGAACTTTATAAACCAGAACCAAGCAAGTACCGAATTCTGTGAGATGAGTAACAAGTTCGGATAGGAATTCTGTACTTTATCCATGTACTTTGTTTATTAACAATTTTATATAGGATTTGTTTCAGATGAATTATGTCAGTTTTTATTTTCTCCCGTGGCTAACAAAAAGACAATGTTGTTAGTTGTTACACTTAAATCTAAATTGGAGCATACTACTGCTGGTTTCTAAAGAGATTTTGCCTCAAGACAGCCTTTTCTTTTTACTCAACCATCTTATTTGACTAAAATAGATTTCATGGAGGAAGAATTTGAGCAAATACCAACATTTAATAATGACGATGCAAAAGCTCAAAATATTCCATTCTTCCCAAAAGAAGAGGAACTAAATGAAGAAGAATTTGATAGAATGATGGAGGAACACTACACTCGAGCTTCTGCACCCGGTACATTTGCTGAAGAAAAATATGAGAACAAAAATTCCACCGGAAGAAACCCTCCTCAGCAGTTTGCCAGGGATACCATCACTTTGTGGAAGGTTAAATGCATGGTATGGTGCTTAATCAATGGAAATACATTGTTGAGCTAATGATTTAGTTTCCAATTTTCATTTCCATTTTTTCTAACTTCATATGGTCTGTAAATTTTCTTTGTAGGCTGGGCGTGAGCGGCATTCAGTTTTTTGTCTTATGCAGAAATTTGTTGATTTGAACTCCTTCGGTACCAAGCTACAGATAAAATCTGCATTTTGTGTGGAGCATATAAAAGGTTTTATTTACATAGAAGCTCCAAGGCAGTATGATTTAATTGAGGTAGCCTGAGATTTCTGGTAGTGCTAGCATAATTTCTGTAGTCAGTAATAAGTATAACAGTTGATGGTTAACTCTGGATCCAGGCTTGTAAAGGCATAAGTGGAATATATTCTACCCGTATAGCTTCTGTTCCTGAAAATGACGTCTCTCAGTTGCTTACTGTTCGAAGTAGAGTCAGTGAAGTTGCTGTGGGTACCATGGCCCGTGTAAAAAGTGGAAAATACAAGGGAGACCTTGCTCAGGTAAAGTGTACTTACTTGTAGACAGACTGAGTTGTAGCATTTTTTAACACTACTTTCTCCTTTGTTTTTCATAAAATAATACCTAGAGATTTCTGTAGATTGTTGCTGTCAACAATGCACGCAAGAGAGCAACAGTGAAGCTCATTCCACGGATTGATCTTCAAGCTATGGCTGAAAAATTTGTATGAAGTTTTGTTTACCTTTTGACCTCTTATATTTTGAATGGGTGTAGACTGTAGTATTATTCTACTTGCTGCAACTGTTATAACTTATATGATACTACATTACCGGCAACTATTCTAGTATTTCCTTAAAGGCTCTACCTGGCCTTTTCCATTTATATATTTCAGACAATGCTTACCTATTTGATTCTTTACTTTTTTTTTTTTTTTCTTTTAATAAAAACCGAACTTTCATTGAGATAGAATGAAAGAGTACACTGACATACAAAACAAAAGGCCACAAAAAAGAAGGAAGGAGCCTATGAAAATGGCTTCCAATAAAAACTGATCTGACCTCGAATAATTACAAAACAATTAGTCACTTAGGCCCAAAGAGAAAAATTGAATCTAATGAGAGCCCAATTATCATTTGGAGAACTCTAATAACTATTTAATATTGAAAAACATTAAGAGATGCCAATAAATGAAGTGTGTGCTTATGATACGAGGTCACGAGTTTGAATCTCTCACTCTCAATTGTTGTTGAACTCAAAAATATGTTACGAATACATTTTTGGAGTAATATGTTGTCTCATTACAGGGTGGAGGTGTTGCTGCTAAGAAAACTGCCAATAAAACGGCCAATCCTGCACCACGATTGATCAACTCTAGCGAACTTGAGTAATGAGAAATTACTTGTTGCTTTTATTATGTTTTCCCCTTTTTGGGTACATTGACATTAGGGTTTTTCTTCTTTGCTTTTTGCAGGGAATTTCGACCACTCATGCAATTTAGACGTGACCGTGAAACCGGAAAGCTTTTTGAGTTTCTTGATGGGATGATGCTCAAGGATGGATATCTATTCAAAAGAATATCTTTAGATTCATTAAACTGCTGGGGTGTGACACCATCTGAAGATGAGCTCTTAAAGTTCAAGCCTCCTGAGAGCAACGAAGCTAAGGATCTAGAGTGGCTCTCTCAACTTTATGGTGAAAAGAAGAAAAATAGAACTGTAAGGACTGAAAAGGGGGGTGGAAAAGGAGAGGGCTCATCTGGGTCTAGTTCCATGAGCAGCTTGGGAGATCACGATCTTGTTTGTTTTGGGTGAGTCCACTATATTTTCTCAAAAATTGCACTTGCAGATTTCTGTTGACCCATAACTCAATTACTTTGCAATGCTTACCTTGTTGACTCTTGCAGCCGGAAAGATTTTGGGATGATATTAGGGACGGAAAAAGATGATAGTTACAAGGTACATATGCCACTAAAAGTTTCCATTGAATTATTTATTTTTTACTACAAGTTTGGTCACTTCTTTTCTGTCATTGAATTATTTATATTACCTGTTTGTGGTCTATTATATTCCTCCTACCTTCTTTTCTGTCATTTAGATTTTGAAGGAAGGCCCTGCTGGATCTGTTGTGGTGAATGTGCAACGGAAAGAGTTGAAAAGTGGTTCTTTAGATGCTAAATTTACTGCTGTTGATCACAATGGAAAGATCATCTCAGTTTCAGATAATGTCAAGGTTTTGGAAGGGCCATTAAAGGTTCGTTCTTTTTTTTAAACAATGTACTTGTTGAGGTATCCTATAAAGTACGCTGTCTTACACAATTCTTTTGGACTTGCAGGATAAACAAGGGATTGTTAAGCATGTATACAGACACACGGTGTTTGTATATGATGAGAATGAGGTGGACAACGATGGTTATTTCTGCTGCAAATCTAATTTGTGCGAGAAAATCAAGATTTCTTTTGATGCTCCTGGTGGAAAGGTTGTAACTTGTGAGAACGTTCTCTTTATTTTGTTTAGCATGTGCTGTTCCTTTGGGGACGTTCGATTTGCTTCGCTTGCTGAATCCAACAATTTTTTCTCCATTTAGGAGGATGACATGGGTTTCTCTGGTTTTGAGGATTTCTCCTCCTCTCCCAAGTCACCTCTATCTCCTAAGAAGCCATGGGCAGAGAAGGAAGGTCGTGAGTGTATGTATCAATACTGCTGATGCATATCCTTTATAGTTTTTACTCATATATATTACTGTTGAAGATTTTCTTTGGATGCAGACAACCGTGATGACAAAGGAGATGGAATGTTCTCCATTGGTCAAACTTTGAGAATACGCGTTGGTCCTTTAAAGGGATACCTATGTCGTGTTATAGCTGTACGTAAAAAGGATGTTACAGTGAAGCTTGATTCGCAACAGAAAGTTCTTACAGGTCTGTTGGTTGTGACTGATCTTGGCCTTGTTCTAAACTGTCTGAGTATTCGTTAGATCGGAAGCCAGTCAATTTTAGTAATTTTCTTAAATTGAATTTCCAGTTAGATCTGATTTTCTTTCGGAGGTTCACAAAAAGAGCTCTGCCGTGCCTCTCAGGTACTTTTAACTAAATGCCAATGTTTTCTGGAGTAGTCTACTAGAGACTATACGCTGTCTCTCTCTCTCTCTCACTCATGCAATAAAAATACTATTTTACAGTGAGGATCCTGAATCTGCTTCTCTAAAACCATTTGATATACTGGGAAATGAAGGCAGCTCCCAAGGTTTGAATTCACGTTTGAAATTTTGCAACTTAATTTCTTGTGTGGTGAATGGGTTCCATAGAATGTTTAAGAGGTTGTATAATGTATTATTCTCATTTAAATGCATTTTTTAAAATCAAAAGTGCATATTTATTCCCCAAGCAGACAATCAATTCTATTTTACTATAGTACTGATTATTTCCTATGCGAACATTTTTCTCTGCTAGTTTCTCTCTCACAGAAATAGTTACTAGTTTGACATACTTGTTCTTTTTAAGATTGGATGGGCGGTACGGGGTCATCTGCAGGTGGTGATGGCTGGAATTCTGCTGGGCCTTCTTCAGAAAGGTCTGTTTCTGGATACCAATGCACAAGGATGATATTGAACTTCTTTTTTGATTCTTGATTTAAATTTAAGAAGAAAAAAGCAATTGTCGATAAGCTATCCAAAGCGTTTTACGTATTTATGTCTGAACTTTGTTGAATGTGATTGTTGGGTTTATTTTTAATGTATTACTGTTGTCCGTAGAAAGTTTTGTTGGTGTTTTTCTTTATCTACTTTAAACTATCTGAACTTATGGTCAGGCAAACGACTATGGTAGTTACTTGTGAATGATCTGCAAGTGTGCATTTTTTTTTTAAATGCATTCAAACATGTCGAGAAGTTTTTCACTTTTTTTTTTTCCTTTAAAAGATTTTGTAGAGCTTTCCTAAGTAACATCTTTTAAGAGGATTTGTTCCATTAACTACTCTTTAGAATTTTAAATGCTCACAAGATTGTTACAAATGTCAACAATGATTCATTATTATTAGTCTTTGGTCTTTTCTCTTTTCTTTTTTTCAGAAATTAGATTCTCGTTTCAATCTGCATAAATTAGCTGAAAGTGGGGCAATGATGATTTTGTATGTGTTTTTTTGGGCAGGCGATGGTTATTGAAATTAGTTGATAGATGTGAAGTTGAACATAAGAGACCTATAATAATAGGGAAACCTACAAGATTAGTCAAATTCAGAAAGTAATTACAAATATGGTCACTTAAAAAAAAAAATAGCAATCATAGTCATATGTATTAATAATAAATAATATTGTATTAATGTGTATTAATAATACAATATTGAACCGTTTTTATGACTATAGAAGCAAATATTTCCAAATTTGACTACATTTGTATTATTTGGTTAGAATAGGTCATCCATTATAATTTTTCATAATAATATTATGGTCTGAAAATTGTCGTGACTATATTCGCAAGATGTGCAGTGGTTGTGTGTTTTTGGGTCAAGCAATGGTTATTGAAATTAGTTGATAGATGTGAACATAAAGAGATCTATAATAATACTATGGTCTGAAAATCGTCGTGACTTCTGACTGAATGTAGCAAGATGTGCAACGGTTGGTCAAACCTTGAAATTGTTGTTTATTTGCCATGTCAGAATTCATTTCCTTTATTAGTCTATCTAAAAGATGTTTTTTAGTTTTATCTGATCAAATATTCATCTGATTATTGATTATTGAGATCTTTGGAATTATGAATTTTGCTACCTTTTCTCTATGTCCCTTGACAAAAGTGTTTTTGTAAATATATTTCCCTGCAGAAATGCTTGGCCCAGTTTCCCTGAGTCTGGTACCTCGGTTAGTTTTGCTCTTCCATCTCTTTCTGTTTCTTTTTGCACTGTTAAATTTAATGTTCCAAAAAAAATCGTTGCATATTCTTTCTTGCCCTTTCTGGTTGCAGAATTGTCCAGGGTCCAGTTCCACAAATCCTTTTGGTTCCGAAAGTCTTGATGCTAAAAAAGGTACAATGAATTGGGCCATTTGGCTTTAGTAGTTGATGCTTTATTTTGCGTGAATATCAATTTCTAAGAAGCTGGTTTATGTTGTTTTCCATCATCATTATAGATGTTGAAGATTCTCCTTGGGCTAGCAAGTCGACTCCAGCTGCAAGCACTTCCTGGGGTGCTGCAAAATCAAGTGTTGATACTGCTAATGATGGTCAAGCCTGGGGAAAGAGCGAGTCATGGGACAAAGCTACTGCTAAAACTAGTTCAGATGAAAATGCCTCTGGTGGTTGGGGCAAAACCGTAGTACCTAGTGGAGATTCTGCAGGCTTCACAGAACATGCTGGCGACAAGTGGGACAAAGGGAAGCATGTATCTTCTGATAATCAGACTGGCAACTGGGGCGGTGGAAGTTCCGGAAAGAATGAAGTCGGTGCATGGAACAGTGATAAAGATTCAGAACCTGGGGGGTGGAAAAAGAGTCTAACTGCTAGTTTTGGTGATAACAATGCTCCAGCAGAAACATCATCTGATAAGTGGGGTAGCAAAAGTAAATCAAGTGGAGGCTGGGGTGATCAGAATGCTTCAACCACCATCTCTGAGATTCAGCCAGCTGGCAAAGACAATGTAGGTGGCTGGGCCAAACCAGGAGCAGAAAATAAGATCAGTTCAACTAGCTGGAATGAAGACACTTCAATGAAGGAAAGTCAAACATCTAACTGGGGTAACAAGGATGAGGCTGGTGGTTGGGGTAAGCCAAAGAATGTGGGTGATGGTGGAAGTTCTGCTTGGAATAAATCTGCCACAAGTGGAGTTGGAAAAAACGAAAGTGGTAAAGATGATAGTGGTTGGAATGTTGGGAAGACTTCCGGTGGAGATTCTGCATCTGGATGGGGTCAGACCAGCAAGGAAGCTGGTTCTAGTGAGCAAGGGGGCAGTTGGGGTTCCAATTGGAAAAAAAATTCTGATGCTGGAAATGAAGATTCTAGTTTGGCCAAGAAAAGCGACTGGAGTTCTGGAGGTGGCAGTTCTAACTGGGGCGAGAAAAGCAACTGGAACTCAGGAAATGGTTCTGAAACTCAAACGGAAGTCTCCAATGATTGGACGGGAGATGGTAATGATAGAGGAGGCTTTAGAGGTAGAGGTGGTTTTAGAGGAAGGGGTGAAAGGGGCCGGTTTGGTGGTAGAGGCAGATCTGATAGAGGTGGTTTTGGTAGAGGTGGATCAGACAGAGGAGGTGGGAGATGGAATAGTGAAGGTGGTTCAAATGATGGCGAGAATAAAGGATGGAGTAGTAGTTCAAACGACGGAGACAACAAAGTCTGGAATAGTGGTGGCGGCAGTGACAATAAAGGCTGGAGTAGTGGCGGTGGAGATAACAAAGGCTGGAGTAGTGGTGGCGGAGATAACAAAGGCTGGAGTAGTGGTGGCAGCGGTGAAAATAAAGGCTGGAGTAGTGGTGGCGGAGATAACAAAGGCTGGAGTAGTGGTGGCAGCAGTGACAATAAAGGCTGGAGTAGTGGTGGTGGAGATAACAAAGGCTGGAGTAGTGGTGGCGACAGTGACAATAAAGGCTGGAGTAGTGGTGGCGGAGATAACAAAGGCTGGAGTAGTGGTGGTGGCAGTGACAATAAAGGCTGGAGTAGTGGTGGCGGTGATAACAAAGGCTGGGGTAGTGGTGGTGGCAGTGACAATAAAGGCTGGAGTAGTGGTGGCGGAGATAACAAAGGTTGGAGTAGTGGTGGTGGCAGTGACAATAAAGGCTGGAGTAGTGGTGGCGGCGGTGATGAGGAGAAATCTGGTTCAGATCAAGGAGGTGGTGGCCGAGGTGGGAGAGGACGTGGAAGATGGAATAGTGAAGGGGGTTTTAATGATGGTGGGAATCGAGGTGGTTTTAGAGGCCGAGGCCGTGGAAGGTGGAACCAGGAAGGTGGTTCACAAGATGGTGACAATGGAGGAGGGTGGAGTGGTGGTAGAGGTGGATATGGAGGAAGAGGCCGTGGAAGATGGAATCAAGATGGTGGTTCAAATGACGGTGGTCATAGTGGAGGATGGAGTGGCGGTGGAAGCTGGGACAAGTCTCAATCTGACCGAGGTGGATTTGGAGGCCGAGGCCGAGGCCGTGGAAGATGGAATCGAGAAGGTGATTCGAATAATGGAGACAATGGAGGAGGTGGAGGTGGAGGTTGGAGCAGCAGTGGTGGTAGCTGGGGGAACTCTGGATCAGACAGAGGGGGGTTTGGAGGTAGAGGCTCTGGAAGATGGAGCCAAGAAGGTGGTTCAAATAACACCGACTCTGGAGGATGGAGTGGAGGAGGCGGTGGCGGTGGGTGGAAGTCTGAATCAGATAGAGGTGGATTTGGAGGTCGAGGTCGAGGCCGTGGAAGGAGAAATCAAGATGGTAGTTCAAATGATGGTGACAATGAGGATAAACCTTCAAGCTGGAGCACTGGTTCTGGTATCACTGGAGGATGGAGCAGTGGTGGTGGTGCAGGGTCCTGGAATCAAGGAGGTGATGAGAAGAACCAGCAGCCGAGTTGGAAGTCGAGCAATGAAAGTGGTGACAAATCATCTGGCGGTCAAGGATCAGGCTGGAAGGCACAGGGTGGGAGTGATCACAATAGTTGGAAATCATCTGGTTCTTCTGGTGTGGATCATAATTCTGGCTGGAATAAATCAACTGCTGGTGAAAAGACAGATACTCAAGGCGGAGGAGGCTGGCAGAAGTCAGCATCTGGTTGGAATGGAGGAACTGAGAATCAAGCAGCAAAGAAAGATATGAATACAGGTACTAACGATGGAGGTTGGGGGAAGCCTGCTTCTGGTTGGAATGATCAAAGTGGAAATCAGGCTAAAAATTGGAAACCTTCAGAGACTTCTGGTGAGGGTCAAAGCTCTACCCAGGCAGGAGGAGGGAGTTGGAACAAGCCTACGCCCAGTAGCGATACCAATGCAGGAGGTTGGGGGAAGCCGCCTATGGACAAGGAAACCGACAGTAGCAAGAAGGGCAGCTGGAACAAAGATGATGCTAATGCAGGTGCCCAAGGAGGAGGAGGTGGTGGTTGGAACAAGCCTTCGTCCAGTAGCAATGCTTCCGGTTGGGGTAAATCCAGTTCTGCAGACGATGGCGGGAAGTCGTCATCTGGTTGGGGTCAATGATCAATGGTAATGTCTCAATTTATGTTTTGTAGACAAACTCAGGGAGTTGATTCGTTTAAGACCGTTTCTTGTTGGGGCAATTATGAATATCATACTCCTTGTTAATATCTTTATAACATTTTGAATATTCTGGCCTATGAATGATGTGGATCTGTTAATTGCAAACTATCATTCTGTGTAGATCATCATATCTTTGAGCATGTTTGATTAACTTGGGGAGATAGTAGGTTCCAAATGTCTTTTGCTTCATTTGGATACAGGAAAAGACTTTGCTGCTGGTGAATGGTTTTGCCTCTCCAAAGATTTTGGAACATGTTTATAAGAATGCAGAAGTTATCATTCTATTCTACCTGAGATGTTGCATTGAGGTTGTGCTCTACTTGGTGCCAATGAATTTGGTGCATTGTTTAGGTAACATTGTTTTAGCATGTTCAGGAAGAGAATACGAAAGAGCAAAGCCGACTATATATATCATTTTACACTATGTTTAAGCCAATGAATTTGTTGCATTAACTGTGTTATTCTTTGACCTCTTGTTTTGGTCCATATTTTTCAGCTTAGTTTGTTGTGCATTGATTGTGATTCTTTCATTAAGCCAATAAAAGCAAGTTTGTTTGACATAAGCGAGTGTGGTAATGCTCAAGAGGTTATGAATTTGAATTTCTTACTCCGAATTATAAGGGATAAATGGTTGACTTTTTCTACCAGATCTATTGTACAGTTTTTAATGCCGACTCCATCGGGAACTTTTGAGAAAGGTGAGATTCTTTATATGGGAGCGTAGTCATGGAGTTGTTAATACTCTAATAACAGATCGGAAAGAAAATGCCCTGGACTTTTGCCTCTGCTTTGCAGAATCGGAAATACAAGGTCATCTATTCAGCACTCGTACTATTGGTACTATTGCTAATGAGGTGTGGAATGAGAAATGATCAAATCTTCTCAACTGAACACATCACAAAGGAAACTATCATAGAATTTATTGTCTTTCTTGCAATGACTTGGGCGGATGAGTATAATTGTCTCTACTCTTTTATCTCACTCGAAAAGTTTGTTGTAATTTCTACTCATCATTTTATTGTTTTAATTATCAATTGAATATTGTAACTTTTCATATTAAAAAAAAAAAAAAAAAATTCTTTCAATTTGTCTAGAATTATAAAACTTTTGAAAAAGAACATTGGTGAAGTAGAAAGCAGCTGATTTTTTTACTCTTGTCTTGAGAGGGAGCCAATCATCCTCATTCGAGACATTTCCACATGCTGTGTTTCAGACAAGATATGCTGTAAAAGATTCCATTTTGTCAATTTTTCCACCGACTTTACTGAAATGCCATGTTACAACAAAATTTGATGTTACATAGCTCAACTGATATTTTGAAGTATTATATTTTCTGAATTTTGTATTATATATATATATTTTTTAAAAAGCAAGTTGATGTTTTTTTGGTATGTTTTAAATTCATCCCATATTTGTCTCTTTTTTTTAATTGCTTTATTTTACACAAATTTGTATGTAAACTAGTCCCGTAAAACTTGCGAGTAAGAGATTACAATGTTGGAAAAGTGAAATTGTTTGATTTTTTTTTTTTTGTTAATATATATATTTTTTTAAGTTTTTTCAATTACTACAATATTGTCAATGATAACAAAGCATCATAGATTGAGTTTGTATGCAGAACTAAAATAGTAAGCAGGGTTAGAATGATCATGTTAACAACCGAAAGAGATGGTGGTGGTGCACTGTTCACCCCGCCCCCACCGAATATCATCCCGAAGTAGTCGCCACCACCATCGCTCCCACTGGACCCTGAACTGGAGGAGGTTTCGTCTCCGGGATAGGTGTAGCTCTGCCTACTCTCCCTACAAAATTGAAAATGGAACAATGTTTTAGTTCAACTTTGGAATATTAAAACTCAAGACAATGCTTATGCTTGGTATACATAAAGTGGTCGTCAGAGGTTTGTGTCACTCCTGCACATTGTTGAAGTTGAACTGATTTTTAATCTTTGAGTTCAAAGAAGCATGAGTACTTTGCAAATAAAATGATCTACAAATCATCCAGTTTACTATTTTTGTAATGATTTACAGTATAATTAGTGGATATAGACATTTCAATTGCTTGCAGTTTCTATCTGTCTTGTCATTTTGTCAAATAAGAATCATATCAATCAAAAACCATTTAAAACTCTCATGGGGCAATTTAAATCAGATGTAACATAACAACTACTTGGCATAGTGAATTGACCATTAAACCATATATATACATATATGTATAAAGCTAGTTTGAAAGCAACCATTTTTTGAGGGGCCAATTTATTCAATTTAATTCACTCCAAAATGTTTTTGACAAAATCTTAGAATGGCTAGATTGAGAACTATATTTGACATTAAAAAGAAACAAAAATAAAAAAGGTGGCAGCTAACCAGAAGAATTCAAGGAAACGAAAGAGAAATTTCAAAAGTTAAAAGATCATAAGTTCTAACTATTTAATTAATAATTAATTTTTTACAATCAAATATTATAGAATGAAATAATTTGTTCCATAAAAATAATAAAAGTGTGTGTAATATGGTCGGACACTCAAATGTATATATAAAAAAAATTATTGAAACAAAAACTTGGAAAACTAAGATTAAGAAAAAAGTGTGCTCCTTTTCCCATGGAAAGGTTCACAAGTTTCATTTAATAGAAGTTGAGATAAGTAGGGTCCACCATTTCCAAATAATATGAGAAAGGAAGTGTAAGACCTACAAGACATGGCTGGAAAGCATAAGCTTAAAATATATTATATGAAGAGAAAACAGAAAGGACCAGAACTACTGAACTTTCTTCACCCACTGGCATTCATTTATTGACAAAAACCCCACTTGCCCCAACTGCTTCTTTTTTCTCTGTACACACACATGGATTAACTCTCCCTTTTTACCCTTTTTGTGCTTACAGCTTAAAAGCCAAACCTTTTTTTTTCCTTTTTCCAACATTAAAGTAACCGGACAAATTTACCCTTCCAAATACAGAAGAAAAGGACTGCTTGTGTTGATATAATTTTTTTGCTCTAAACCTAAATGATGTTTCAAATATTTATTTTTAATGTTCGTGACATGTAAGACGGTTTACACAGACCTCAACTATTATTATGAAACGTATCGTCTTATTCTATAATATTTAAATGTAAAAAAAATCCTTAACTTTATATAGATGACTATTATGCATTAAGCTCATCACTATTATAAATTGATCATGTTTTAGTTTCTCAAGACCTTTGACCATTAGACCACTCTAATAGTCTAAATAATGTGTCAAATTGGATGCATCTTAGACTTGTTTTTTACTGCTTAACTCTTGGAGTAAAAGTACTATTTTTTTTCTTCTAGTAATGAGCTGAGCACTAAACTAACCATTAACTAGTCAATTTTGGAAGCATAGTCCACTAGTAAAGGAGGCTACATTGGAGTAAATTTTACTGTGTCTAAATCCAAGGAGATTTTGGTGAGTAATAGAATGATATTAATGGGAAAGCAATAAAAACTTTGGTTTTCTAATGAAGAAATGGACAGGACAGATGCAAAAGACAAAATTAAAAAAATTGAGCTTTTTTATGGCTGTTGTTCAGGCTTAGATTCTCACTCCAAAGTGGGTAGAGCACATTTACCCATTCAATTTGATCAATAAATTAGCATTTCAGTTTTCACAGTTTTTTAATGCTTAGTTTAGAGTCTCTCTAATCTCCAATGTTTTTGTCCCCAAAAAGACAACAAAAACCAATTTTTAAGCCTAGATTGTTTCCCTACCAACACCAACACCAACACCAAGGTCACATTGAAAACCGGGATTTAAAAAATACTGTAAAGTGAGAAAAGGTTATTTTTGTCATTTCTTATTAACGTTTTAGGATATTTTTGTCATTTAAAAAATAAAACTCAAAATTTATTTTTAGTACTATAATATAATTGAAGGTAAGATATTCAAGAGGTCATTGTTTGTACATTACTTTTATTCGTAATA
Organism: Sechiopsis laciniata; assembly: GCA_037833695.1. NCBI lineage: Eukaryota > Viridiplantae > Streptophyta > Magnoliopsida > Cucurbitales > Cucurbitaceae > Sechiopsis > Sechiopsis laciniata. Next base: position 15,859 of record JBBMKA010012475.1, read on the forward strand.
AAATCCAATCTAACAAACTTAAATAGAAATTAATAACCATTTAATTTTTTGAAAATTAAGCTTACAATACTATTTAGATTTTTTTTTTATGATAAAAATACTATATAGTATTTACATCTATAAGCCTTCTGGTTTTTTATTTTTATTACCTATTTTTAACATATATTTTTAAAAAGTAATCCAAAATTTGAAAGCTAAGAAAAGAAATTAAAAACTTATTTTTATTTTAAAATTTAGCTAATTTTTTTTAATTATTATTACTTTAAACAAAAAGAAATTAAAAAGGAATACACTGGTCATAAAATGATATCTTAAACTATAATTGATTAAATTAAAAATCAATCCAATCATAAAACAAAACTAGAATTTTCACTTGATAAATTTGAAATTGAATGTCAAAGAAGTTAAGAAAAAGGGCAATTTGGTAAATTGGAAAGACAAAAAGTACCTGGGGCCACCGAAGACGCCGGCGTTGAGAGTGAGCTGGTCGACGAGAGCGGCTGACTTGGGCGCCACGCTGGAAGCTTTAACGTACATATTGCTCAGCCCTTCGCCGGACGGCACGAAAAATGCTCCATTTACCATTATGTCCCCCTCTGTTCTCCAGTTCCACTCCGACCAGTCTCCCGCGTTTGTGTCCACGCGCTTCGTTACCTGCGCCAAAGCGACACCGTTTCATTAGTTGGACTTATTCGTCACGCGCGTGACGTATGCCAAAGTGGCTGAGGACTGTCCCGTCATATCACGGCCTTCTATCTTTCGCTTTTGTCCTTGTATTTTTTCGAATTTTTCACTTTTCCCCTATACTATATTATATTTTGTTGTTTGGGAGTCTTGGATTGCTTTCTTTTTTCTTTTTTTTTTTTAAATTGTGAATAAGTATTTCTATTTCAAAAATTTGGTTAAAAAACATATGTTGTCTCATACTCTTATTAGATAAATTTATTAATTCTTTTAAAAATATAAATGATTGTATTAGTATATTCGGACATCGAAACAATTTTATTGATATATTTAGACACATATATCTAACGTATTTATAAATTTGATTAATAGACTAATTAATTAGTCTATGCATCCTTAATTTAAGGATCTTAAGTTTGAATTTGAATTTCCACCTCCCATCCATAACATATACTTTGATCAACAATACAAACATAGTTAATTTTTTATTTTCTCTTCGTTTTTCCTTTAATGAGTACACATATTTTAAAACTCAATTATTTGAAATTCAAATATAGCATATACTCCTTTTACTACTATTATTTTCTCATGTATAAAATGATTTGAACCCATTAAAAAAAAGTAAAAGGAAAATAAAATAAATATTTCCTAAAATAAAAGTTATTAGAAATCAAATCGAAAATTATTGAACCCATTTTTAAAAAATAAAGGTAAAAAGTAAAGAGTAAATAAAAAAAAATCGAAAATTATTGAAAATTTTAACGATAAAATATAAATTATTTTTTAAAACGTCGATAAAAAAAATTGAAAATCATTGGATAAATTTACCTAAAACTTCTCACGCTCCAATCAACAATGACCATCAGCGGCGCGTGCATAAAACGCGCCGGCGAACTGTAAAACAGAGCGAAGAAAAAGACGAGCCTAAACGTAAACATACCTCCTTGGCATTGGGATTCCCAGGAGCAATATAGCGATTCCCTTGGCTGTTGATCGTCGGACCACCGCTACCGCCGATAGCATACATCTCCCACGACCGGAATTCATTATTCACGACGTGAATGTACCCCCGCCGGCACCGCGGCATCCTCTGAACCAGCTTCTCCCCAAACAAATTAAACGCAATCGTAACCTGCATCCCGGAGTCCGGCGAGAATCCGTCGTCGTGTCCCAACAACATAACCTCATCGTGATGCGAGAAGTAGCTGTTCGAGATCGTGATTCCGGTGGATCCCATTATGGCGTCGATCAATCCGTCGGTACAGTACGACAACGAGCAATGATCGATCCAGACGTTGCGGGAACTGAAGATCGAGATCCCGTCGCCGTCGGATTTTCCTCTGTATCCGACGTGCGTCGGGCTCGATCGGATGTTGGTGTGGCCGGTGGGGATGCAGTGATGAATGTTGATGTTGTGGATGATTACGTTCGAGATGTATTGTAAGGTTATGCAGCCGCCGCCGGTTATGTGGACGTTGGCGCCGCGGCCGTCTAGGGTTTTGTAGCTGTTGATCATGAGTTCGTATTTGAGTTTGATTGTCATGTCTGTGGAGAAGATGATCCAGAGAGGTTCGTCTTGAACCACGGCGTAGCGGAGTGTTCCGGGGCGGGGGTTTACCGGGTCGGGATCGGAGGAATCTGTGACTATGTAGATCTGACCTCCTTTGCCTCCCATGGCGTCTCGGCCGAATCCGATGCCGCAATCGGCCAGGCGTTGCCGATTGGCTTGCCAATTTGTGCTGCAGCGCCAACAATCGTCGATTGGGTTTCCGGTTTGGCATGAATTTGATTGGTCTTTTGAGTTGATTGATAGCATTTGTCTTCTGGAAAATGAATCATTCACACTCCTGCAATAAACAAAGATTTGTAGTTTTGAATCAATTTGGGGGGTTGCAGCTTTAAGCCGGACAATAATTGCACACAAAATGTTTGATAAAATGTCTAAATGAGCTCTAAGAATTCCATTTAGGGCATGTTCTTGAAGAAGCTTAATACAAGGAAAATCATTCACATTCCTGCAAGAAAGAAAGATCTATGGATCTAAATCATGTGGGAAGCCATTGAAACATTGAACTGCAGCTTTGAGCAAGTCAATAAAGGGCATACAACAATGTATTTGATAAAAGGCCTAAATGAACTCTAGTGCAAAACCCCATTTGGGGCATCTTCTTGAAGAAGCTTGAAACATTGAAAAATGCATCGTTCACACTTCTCCCAGACAAAAGAAAAAAAAAATAGAGGAACTAAATCAATGTGGAAGCCATTGAAACAGGGAGCTGCAGCTTTGAGCATGACAATCATGGCAAACAAAATGTTTGATAAAATGCCTAAGTGAGCTCTGTTCTTGAAGAAGCCTAAACAATGGAAAATGGTGGATACCCAAAATACCAAACAGGGAAAGCAAGCAACAAAACTCAGTGTAGATTGTTTGTTACCTCTGAACTTCATAGGCCACAGTTTCAGGATCTGGAAGAAGATGTGGGACAGTGAGATTGAAATGGTAAGCTGCCATGGATGGCAGTGAGGAGCTCAAGAGCCAAATGAAGAACATAATGGCAGTGGTTGCAAACATGTCTGATTGTAGATTTTGTTGGGAACTGCTCAAAATGATGATGATAATGGAGAAAAAGACTAAATTTGAGGTACCTTTTCTCTTGAAATGAACAAGAACAAAACTTTGCTTATGTAACTTTAAATGAATCTGAAAGTGAAAACAAAACAACTTTGAGAACAATGGGAAATGGCTAAAGAGATCACTAGGGTAGAAGGAGGAAGAAAGACTGGTTCTCCCTTCTTCCTCTCTTTATTCTATCTCCTCTTTATTCTATCTCCTTCTCTCTTTAATACGTCCCTTTTGCAGACTGCTGCTTAATTATTAAAAAATAATAATAAAATAAAAACAAAAAAAATTCTTGTAGCTTCAAGTAACATTTTGCTCTTTAAACATTTTGAAAAACTGATATTGTATTAAAATTTTAAGTTTGTCCTTAAAACTTGTATGTACTAAATATTTAATTTTAGAAAAATATTCCTATTTTGTTTTTTATTTATTAAAATTATTAACATTTTAAAACCAATTTTAATAAATATTAATTTTAAATTTAATATTGCCACTGAGTTTAAGTTTTTTCTAAAAAATGCAAAGACTAAAATTGATCTTTTTAGAGTTCAAAAACTAAAACGAAACAAATCTTAAAATTATTAGATTAAAATTGAATTCTCAAAAGTTTATGGATTAAAATAGAACAAATCTATATAACAAATTTCAAAGTTTTTTGGAGAGAGGACTAACAAACCCTACATAGAAGATACTAATGTTCTATAATTGAACTTGTGATTGTGATTTTGAAAGGAATTAACGTCAAACACTGAATTATTAAACTACTAACCTTCTCGATCAAATCTCAAAGTTCAAGAATGATGATATTTTACTCTTTTAATATCCATCATTATAGCTTACAACATTTAATTGTAAAAAAAATCAGTATATAATTAATTTTTAAGTATGGATTGATGAACCTATTAAATCTTTAAAGCTTTTTTTTACCAATAAATTAATTCACGATAATTCGGTTGCTTAAATTTATTAGATGAAACATTTTTATATGATTCACTTATGCTCACCTTGATTAGATGCTAATGGTCTAACTTTATAACAAAACTTATAAAAATACTAATAATTAAAGATAATCATCAAAATTAAATACATAACTTTTTAGTTTTGTAAAGACTCTTATAACTACTAGGCCAATTATTTATTATAAGGATATAAAAAGTTATTATTCTAAAAGGGTATAATACAGAGAGACAAGGAGGAAGGTGGGTTTTTTTTTTTTTTTTTTTTATAATTTCTCCAAATGTAGAAGCCGTTCTTTCTTCTGGTTTAGTTTCTCTGTCTGTGTATTAAAAATTCTCTGCCGAGGTGAGACAGTCTGTTTAATGTTCCTCTGCATTCATGCTATACTTTATTTTGATTCTTTATGATATGCTTCTTCATCTTCACTTCTCTTTATTATTGTTTTTTCTTTCTTAAGTATTTTGTATATGGATCATGATTAGTTTCTTATAATATTGGTTTGGTTGTTGTTGATTTTTTTTATTTCCCATGTAATTATGGTTCATAATGTCATTTAGTTGATTTAATGGTCAACAAAGGTTTTAAGAGTGGAAATGCGTTTAAAAACCCAATGTAATAGTATGATGTCATAATTTTTTTTTTTGGAAACAAAGGTAATCACGTCTTATCTTAAGTCACGCACCAGAGACATCGAAGGAATAGAGACACAGGAGATGTCTAACCATTATTGTCACAGATGAGTCTTGAACTTGAAATCTTGAGGAGAGCATACATTCAAAGCCCAAACTTTCAACCACTGTATCACTCTTTGAAGATCTCGTAAAATTAATTAAGATAATGCAAATTCTTGATAATTACACTTTAATGATAAAATAAATGAGATATTTTTTAATTCAATAATAATTAAGAGTGTGAAGATTCACTATACTAATTAAGCATATGTTTTGTTGCAATATAAACGACCAGATGTTTGATTTCATAGAAACCAGTATAGATTGAATGGATTTTTACAAAAAAATTTCTATTTATATTTTTGTTTTTTCGAATTTGTAAAAAGTGCTAGATATTCCTTTATTAAACTAAATTAGAGGAAACTTCTTATACATGAATGTGTACGAAAGTCCTCCAATTTATCTACTAGAGTCACATAAGTATATATATATATTTTTAATATTTTTATATACAAAATAAATTTACGTGACTTTTAAAATTATAATAAGCCGTACACAATCATATATAATAGAGTTTTCCTCTTACATAATATAATATACACAGCAGAAAACAGCCATGAATAAATAAAGAATGAAAAATAAGTGACATAGGTAAACCATATCAGAAATAATAAGAATAATAAGAATATGTCCAAAATATTTATTTAGAAAAAAATATATGGACCGACCTCCAACCTCCCACATGCTATTCTACATGTCTATTTTCTTATTGAAACCGATTTTGACTTAAATCAGCTAATAATAAATGGTTGGAGTCTGAATGGATAAACATATATGCGTTTGTTTGTGGATCTCTCACCAATTTAATTTTAAGCAAAAATACGTTTTAAATTCCTAAATTATGGATGAAATTTTATTTGGTCTCTATATTTTAAAAATAATATTTTTATTTTTAATATTTTAATAATATTTAATTTTGTTTTTTATGCTTTTTATTTTTATTTTTATTTATTTTGATTCAAAAATTAAATTTATGTCAAAATTAAAATAATTATATCATTATTTTATTAGAATTTAGAATTAGTTTAATCATAATTTTAGTAAATCTTTTGTTATGTTCAATTTTGTTATTTAAAGAATTTTACTGAAATAGAAAGGCCAAATAAAAATGAAATAACTTAATGATGTTTTGACAATAACTTAATTTTGTCAATTTGCTTCAATTTAAAAAGAAATTTAAGTTTTAATGAACAATATTTCTTCTTAGTAATGATTAGGAACAAATGGGTATACAAAGTCCAAAAATATTCATAATAAAAATGAAGTTTTTTTTTTTTTTTTTTTAATTTTTATTAAGAATCTTGAATAAGTAACATTAATTTATAAATATCTCTAAATGAAACTCTAATTTATAGTCATCAAAGTAAATAAATAAACACTCATAAATAGATATTTTAACTTTTAATGTTTTTCGAACCTAAATTAAATACTTTTAATGTTTTTCGAGCAAAAAAATGTATTTAATTTAGCCTCGAATTTATATATTTTAAAAGATATTTGAGAATAATCATAGAGGAAAAGAAATTCAACATTTTACGTCAATCATTTTAATTATGGGTCACAAAAAGTAATATTTCTCTGCCATTTGTATCAAATGAGTTTGAATTTCAAATCTTTGGATTACAAAAAAAAAAAAAAAAAAAAAAAAAAAAAAAAAAAATCCTAATCATGTTTTTTTAGAGAATCTAATTACGTATTCTAAATTTCCAAATCTAAAGTTTTGTTTTACAAATTCAAGAATCTATGTTTTGTAAAAGGTTTCTGAAAGCCAATTTACTACCGCCATAAAAGAGACTTTATTTACATCACTATCTCTAGAAAAAAGGAAAAACAATTGGTTGAAAAGAAAGTATATTTCTCTTCATTTCAAAAAAAAAAAGAAAAAAGAAAGTATATTTCTCTTGGTTTATTCTTGATAAATCTTAATAGTAGGAGGATATTCGTGTAAAATTTCTCATTTGTGGCGATTAAAAGCATAATAATACGAATTATTTTGCCCTTTATTTGAAAAAATGTTGAACAATACAACATAGAATGCAATATTATTTTGTCATGGTCCAAGCTTTAAAGGTTGGAAGAATCTAAGCCAGCTACAAAAGACATAGAATGAAAATGACTCAATATATGAAAATTATATGAAATAGGTCCACAATGCAACAATACAACATACATTATATTTTTCACCTTCTAATAATCATTCATTTTGTAGATAAAATTTATGTCTCTTCAAATTTTTTTTTTTTAAATTGAACAATATTTGTGGTGGATGTAACATTTTGATGATCTAACACTAAAAATATTTGACAATCAAACCTATTCTAACAAAATAATCATAAATGTAGTTAAATTTAAAAACATTTATATTTATAGTCATAAATACGGTATTATTAATACTAGATAATGCAATATTATACGTTATCAATATCGTATTATTATTAATATCTATAACTATGATTACTAAAATTTTTAAAAGTGAGCAATATTTATAATTATTTTTTGAATTTAACTAACCTTATAAGTTTCTCTTTTTAAATTAACACTACTAACAACAATTAAATCCCAATTGAAACAAGAAAATCCAAAAAAAAAAAAAAAAAAAACTTTAGCTAATCAAAGAAGAGAATCCTTAAAATACCCCAAACAACTATAATAAAAGTGGGTAATTGTAGCATTAGAAGTAGTAAAAGTTAAAATGTATAACAAAAACAGAGTATTAGAATAATACAAAAAAAAAAGAAGTAAATACTCACGATCTAATATTCAAATACCTTTCATTTGTATTTGTTTCTCCAAACTTTTCGTAACTTTTTTTCAGAATTGAAACAAAAATCCCTAAATTAAAGGAAGAAGACAGGCAAATGAAAAAGAGGAAGGAAAAAGACGTGAAAAGTACGAGGAGGGTTTTTACGTCTTTTTATATTAAAACTATTTTTAAAGTTTTAAATGACAAATTAGTTTTGCTACTATTTTAAAATGTGGATAGATTTGTAATTATTTTCCCTAAAAAAAACCATTAAACGAGTAGGTGGGCTCAACGGCCCAATAAGAAAGGCTGATAGCGATAGGTCCACAACGGCCCAATAAGAGAACCCGCCAATTGGAGACATTGGTTCGGTACACGCACGAAGATTTAAATTAGGTTCGGAGCGTGCTTCGGACGGCCGTTGTTCTCTCAATTATATTTTTACGATTTTCCCTCAAACTTCTATCAATTTCGCGCTCAATCCTCAGATTTCACTTCTCGCTTCAGTCTTCTCTCTCAGTGAAGAAACTTTGTTCTTATTTTTCAAGATCTGTTGTTTAAATTTAAAGATTTGAGGGTTCAACCTCAATTTCTTCAGTATGGAGGGCCTCATTTCGCTCGATTCGGAGAACTACGCTGTTGGAGGTACTTTTCGTCTGTGATTTCTTCATTTACCACTAATTTCTCCATCTTTCCCTTTTAATTTTCGTAAAATCTTCATATTCCGTTTTGTTTCCGTTTGATAGATTCTGGTGCTGTTTTGATTTCTGATTATCATTCGGTTTCTAGGAACTGAGGTTGCTTAATTAGAACCCTAATTGAATTTTGGGGGTTTACTTGATTTTCGAAAGATTTAGGTTTTTAGTGTATGGAAAAAACTCCCGTTGTGTTTTTGGCTTAGGGTTTGTCATTTATATGCGTTTTTGTTGTGTGGATTTTAGGAAAAATAAAATAATTGAATTTGGGTGAACTACCTCGAAGTTGTTCTTTGTAATTTGAAGTTATTCGTTCACTAGTTTAGACAGCTTAGACAATTTATATTTGATATTTAGCTAGCAACTCTCTGAATTTTGTTTTAGTAACTTGGAAATTTGGTTTTAGGTCAAAACATGAAAATAACTGTAGAGAAAATGATGAAGAGCTCCAAAGTAGGAGGTGCCCAGAGAAAACGGCTTTCTGATATCAGTAACTTGAAGGAGCAACCTAAACAGCTCCCAAATTTGGTTATGACATATGAATATGTTGATAAATTACAGAAGGTACTCTTGTTGGTGTTATTTAAAGCTAGCCTGTTGTTTTGATTGGCTAATCTTATTGATATTGTTTTGGATTTCTTTTCCAGGAAAACATGACACTCATGAAAGTCTTGGCAGAAAGAAAGTATCCTTTGTTACAGTTGCATTAATTCATTGACCTTCTGTTGGAACTTTTTTTTGTTGTTTTTAATTATGAAGTTTTTTTCCTTAATTAGTATTTTTTTCAAATAGTCGCATAATTGAGATAAGTGGAAAGGAGTTAGAGAAACTAAGAATAAATTTTCAGAAATTGCAGCAACAGAATCTGCAACTTGCCCGAGCCAACAGTCAAATGTTAGCGGTAATCTTGCACCTGCTTCTTTGTGTCTCCATATTCCATTTTTATCAATTGTTCATGGCAACCTAGTCACTTAAAAAACAAATTATGAAATTCTTCACTTGTTGATCTGTTTCTTTCTTTTCTTAGGAACTTAACTCAAGCAAAGACAGGGTAAGTCGAAATTCGATTATCTGAAATTTGATTTAGCTTGCACATCAAACCCTTAAATTTGCTGCAAACTGAAATGAGTATTATCTTCTGCAGCTGAAGGCGTTTCAGCATGAACTTGGATGTAAAAATGGCATTCTTATGGCGAGAAATCTGGATTTGGAGGTTAGTTTAGTTTTATGCTGGGCTTTTGAAGTTTGAAACTGCTTATTGATTACTGACATTGAAACTTTTGTCCCCAGAGAAAAGGAAAATCAGCAACACACCAAACTAGGGAGGTACATAAACAATATATTGTTTTTCTTTAGTTAACATTTCCTATGCGACTTACACATTTCTTTTCTCTATTTCAAGGTAGGGACCGCCGAATGTAGTGAGGCAGAGGAATCTATGAATGGAGATAAGGAGGATAATAGGCCTTGCAAAACTAACAAGCGACGACAATCCAGACGAGAATGTAAGTGGGCAGTGCACGAATTTACGCTTTCAGGATATACATATTGTCATTTTTGAAAATGGATTCTCCTCTGAATGCAGCTTTTGGCCCTTCAGCTCTTCAAACAGAGGTTCAGAAGGTTGAAGGCAAGAGGTCTGTTCAGAAACATTTAATTGCTTTATATTAGATTATCTGATTATTTAGTGTACAAAAGACAAACTAAATATGATCTTGATTGAATTTCTAACAGGCCTTGTGTGAGAAGGCAATCTGCAAGATTCAAAACCGAAGAACCACTGGCTGCACAGGATATCTTGGAGACAGAAAACTTCAATTCTACAGATGCTTCTCAATGTTTAGAGACTTCAATTCTTCGAGAAGAGGTTATAAAAGCTGAAGGCAAGAGGTCTGTTCATGTATATTTTAATCGCTTTGTGTTTATGTTTTCATGATGTATTGAAATCGATATAGCATACATAAGAAAAAATTGAACATGAGCTTCATTGAATTTCTAACAGGCCTTGTTCGAGAAGGCAATCTGCAAGACTCAAAACTGAGGAACCAGTTGCTACAAATGACTTATTGGAGATTGATAATTCCAATTCTACCGATTCTTCTCGATGTAAAGAAACTTCAGTTCTTTTAACAGAGGTTCAGAAGGTTGAAGGCAAAAGGTCTGTTTGTGCATTTGCATTTGCTTTATATTTTCAGGATATGTTCCAGATAATATAGGCATACAAATGACCAACTGAACATGAGCTTCATTGAATTTCTTAGCAGACCTTGTTCGAAAAGGCAGTCTGCAAGATTCGAACCAGAGAAGCTAGTGGCTACAAAAGAGTTACTTGAGATAGAAAATTTCAATTCTACCAGTGCTTCCCAATACAAAGAGACTGTGAGTGAAAGTGTTCCAATTTCTGAAGCTCAAGAAAGCCAGAGGCCATCCGTTGGTAGGTCGTCAAGGCGAACCATTGGAAAAGCTCCATCCTATAAGGAAATTTCAATTAATATGAAGATGCGGAGAGAGGTATGATCAATCCTAACCCTAATTTCTTCTTCCTGTTGTCTTGGGGAGAGAGTTGTGATAGATATTGAAGACAAGGTTGCATTTCTACTTTTATATCTGTATCCTTTGATGATAGGCTTTAGAATGCACTTACTGTAAAAATCTCTAGTTTGCTTCCTTGTACCATTAAGAAATACTTGCAACCAGAGCTCATTGCATGGAATCAACCTCACAATACCTTTTAGACAAAAGTGACCTATTAGTTATAACTTACAACCAATCAGCTCACTAGGAAGCTTTTTTACCTTTGAAGCAACACTCTTGTTTTGCCTTGACAAATTAAACTGATTCATCTGGTTGGATGTAGCAAATTAGTTTATACTTCAAGTCTAGCTCTTGATAGCTTGAAAGTCTTCTAATAATCCTTTATAGATTCTACACTATAATTCTGACATGAGTTAGGAAAGGTATCTGCTTCCTTTGCCATGCTTTCTCTGATTCTTGAATTTAGTCCTTCCTTTCTTTTCTTTGTTCTATATCCTTACAAGTGCCTATTACGCATAGTTCAACCAACCAAGCACAAGAAATGGATAATAACCCCACTATACTCGGAGTATTCAAGTATAAATGGAGATGCTATGATATTAAAGAAACAAGCCGAGAATTCGAGAGTAGCAGTTCTCTCCTACTCCTCTAAGGTCCTAAACCTTATATGAAAACTTGACCAACTCTCCCAAGCCTCTATCTTATGACTTTGTACATAAAAAAGTTTCACTTCTACCCCTCCTAACCCGTAGTTGCCGTTTCTTCCCGCGCAATTTGATCTCCTTGACTCGGGTCCTAACAGAATTCTAAGCTAATAAGTTAGTTGAACTATCTTTAAGTTTGCTACTTAGTCATGATTGATGATATGATTGAATTGGAAGTGGCTCAATCATCCCAACTCTAAGTTGATAAATCTGCTTTTAGATTTTTTTCTTTTCTTTTCTGATATGCATATTCTTTTGAGAAAATGATTGGTCCCACTTTGTTAAACATTGAATGGAAGAAAAAGGGTACCAAGAGAATGTATACATTCATTAGTGTTTTAGTCTGCTTTTTTAACAGTTGGGTTATGGAAAAAATACTAGGAGAATGAGAGTGGGACCCCAAAACACCCAAAACAATTCACCTGCCCTCACCTGCTAAAGAAGGATAAGGAGACACTAAACCAAAAGAAAAGGTGGATTTTTTGTATCATCTTTTTCTACAATTCCAAACAGCATTTGATGATCCTGGAGTGTAAAAGAAAGAAAGAAAAAACAATAATAAAAAAAAAAAAAAAAGAATTAGCTTATAAAAAGTTCAATGTGCTGCCTCCATATATCATTTTTAAGATTTGTTTGAAGTGTGTTTGGTGATTCTCCCAATTTAGGATTATTATACATTAGCTGTATACTATGCTTAGTAATTCAAGATAAATAGTAAAAGAAAAAACAATTCATTGAATGAGAAAATGTAACTAAGAGTAAATTTTCTGGTAAAGTTCATGTGATTGTGTATTCAAATGTAGGTTTTTGGTGCAATGTCTTTTAGTTTCAAATATGTGAACTTCTATGATTATAAAAAAAAAAAAAAAAAAAAAAGCAATTGAGTCTCTTTGTCACTCACCACCCTACAATGTTGAACCCACATGAAAAAAGTGAGAAGCATCACCATATTTATTATCAATTAATTTTGAGATGAAACTTTAGGATGTCTAATATGATATCAATATAAATTTCAATGAATATTTCGCGCAATAAAATTAAAATTGAAATCTAATCCAAAATCGGTGAAGACATGTGGATTCCACATTAAAAAAGTGAGCAGAAATGTGAATCCAAAGAAACACCATTTTTAGTGGATATATGCTGCGATCTCACGTAAAACTTACAACCTTTATAAAAAAAAAAAATTGGTAGACTAGTCTTTTCATTATGAATTAGTTTTGAGATGAAATTTCATATTATCTAATTAATATACAATTAGTTGATGATAAACTTACAATATATAATACCTTGTAAATAGGTAGAATTTTAGAAGGAAAAAAAGTTATTTAATAGATTTAAGTTTCTAATCCCTTTTCCAAATTTCTATAAAATGTAGTTTCTTCTCTTATAGAGTAAATGTTTTTATTTTTTTTTTTTTTTTGAATTCGAATATTGTTATTTACTAAGGTATGATATATATTCATGAAAACACTAAGTATTACGTTAGGTAAATTTATCACCAATCAATTTCCAACGGTGAGAGACTTTTTTTTTATTATTATTTTTTAATTTTTTGCAATAGACTGAATTAAAAAATACCAACATTTGTTTGAAAGAAACACGTATCTAATGTTAAAAAAAAAAAAGTATCGAAACTTAAGAGGTGTTTGGATGAAGTTTTGATGAAGAATTTGAAAAGTTATTTTGAATAGTTAAAAATTGAGAGTTGTAGCCATAAACTCGTTTAGATGTATCTTTTTTTGTAAATGAGTTAGAGTAAAAATTTTGTTTAGATGTAGATTTATAATAAGTAGTTTAAAAAGAATGATAAAAATGAATAGTTAAAAATGAATTTTTTGATTGATTAGAAATGAATGATTAAAAATGAGTGATTTAGAAATGAGAAGTTATATTGAGTAGTCATAAATGAATGTTTAGAAATGATGAGTTATTTTTAATAGTTATAAAAACTCGTTTGGATGTAGTTTTTCAACGAAGAGTTTGTAAATCCTCAATCTACATCCTCCTTAAATATGCAAACAAACACCCCTAAAAGACTAAAACATATATATTTTTCCAATTTCAATATATTATATCACAAGTGAGGTGAGACTTTGAGTTAATTTCTTGTAGAAAAAGATGTTCTAACGACTAGCCACAGAAATGTTTTAATACTACCATGGTAGACACATCATAAGATATATTATTTTATTTCAGGGATTCCACACCATTTTTAAAGGTTTATTTTATGGCAAAAGAAACAGAAAAAAAAAAAAAAAAATCATCCTAAATAATACACATGTAGTGTAGGCTTATGATTGTTGCATTTGAAGTTGTAAGTATATTTTGGACTCCTCACTCATAAACTGTTCATAGTTTGACAGTCTTGTTTTTTTTGGTTTTTAATTCTAAAAAACAAAATAATTCCATTTCTTTGAATCTGAATCTTGGACCAAATTGTGACAGATAGAACATGATCACAGTCTTTGTATATGAATATATATGAAAATTTAAAAGACAAATAAAAAAATTTCTTAAAAAATTTAAAAATAAATAAAATATCTTTTTCAACAATACTCTCCTGTATTGATTGGCCGGCGTGTATATACACCAGATGAAAATTTGGGGATTTTTTATGTATAATTTTTTTTTAAAAAAACCATGAATAACAATTATACATGGCAAAAAATTGGGCTAGTAAAAAGTTGAAAAGTTTTATGTAGTTAATGACTTCAATCAACATAATAATTAATGTTTAATCAATTTTCAATCAATGTCAAAAATAGTTTTCAATTGGTATCATAGAGAGTCTTTGATCACTATAATTTTTAATCAATCAATACAATAGACCATTTTCAATCAAGAGAGACAATGAACAATAGAATTACACTCAAATTTTTGATATAGATAAAATATTTTTTATAAAATGATTATAATTAAGTTGTCACCCACACCAAATTCTCTAAAAAAAAAATTCAAGAAAAAAGAAAAGTTATGAAGGTAAACAATTTAAAGGGTCATTCGAAATTTGACATGTATTTATTAATATTTTAAAAATATTCTCCCCTTTTGTTTTTTGAAGTCAAATTCTTAAGTATTAATTAGTAGACGATTACTACTAACTAGCAAGGAGATAAGTATTACTATTAAGGCATATGCCACTTCTAAAAAAGTTATCGGTACAAATCTTTCTGCTCCATAATTGTTGTTGAATTAAAAAATATTCAATTATAAATTTAGTCTTTTGAACTTTTAAGCTTGTGTCAAATTTATGTTTGATAAATCTATGACATTTTTTAGAGAAAACTTTCGAATACAAAATTCAATTATTATTTAAAATAATAAAAAAAAATAAAATTTAATTTTATATCTAATAAATTTGTAATTTTAAAAATGTTGAATAGGTGGAAGTGTTTATCAAACATAAATGGAAAGCTTCGTTAAAGTTCATAGTTGATCTCAAAAAAAAAAAAAAAAAAAAAACAATTCATAATTTTATTGGATCAAATATAAAAGTTTAACCTATAATATCATATAAACATTATAAATTGGTCTACTATCTAAAGGTTTAGAAACTAAATATATATAGTACTTTAAAATTTTCTTGTATTTGTGTGTAGTCGTGAAGTAAAGAGCTAAAAACATGAGTTTAATTTACAAAAATTGTATGGTACTAACTCTTCTTACAAAGTAACTATAAATATAAGCCAACTCTAAAGTATGTATATCAGTATGTATATCTATAATAATTAATATTGTATTATAAATACTTATTAATATGAGTATTATTTATTAAAAATATTTATTAATATCAGTATTATAAGAAAGAATGTGTCAATATCCATTAATACAAATGACTACATTTAATTATATTTGTAATTATTTTCTAGATTTAACTAGTTTCGTAAATATCTCTAATCACCTACTTAGAAATTATTTTTTACAATTATTTTTGACAATCTAATTATTATAGGATCAGCGGTTTGTCTTATTAAAATAGTCCAAATGTAAGATCCTAAAGAAAGAAAAAACGAAAAAAATGTCAAAGGTTAAATGTTGACCAAGTCCACGCAACGTCGTTTGGCTTGGAACAAAACGACGATGCTTGGTCTTCTAGGCGTGAGGCGCGTGGCCGCTGAGTCATGCTTTAGCAATGTGTTTTTCGCTTTTTAAACGAAACAACGTCATTCTTCACTTCCTCTGTTTTCAATTCAAGCCGATGGTGCCATTTCTGAGTGATGAATCATTTGCAGGTTCTTGGAGCTCAAGGCACAGAGTGTAATGGTGATGCGTATTTTTCTACTCTGTCTTTGAGGTAAGTAGCTACGTTTGTACTTCTTGTACATACTTATTTGCTGTATTAACGTTTAAGAAGTCACGATGAGTTTCCAGTTATGTTACAGTCCTTTTAGAGTGTTGTGTGAAATGTTTGTGGTGTGTTCTTCTCTCTTTGAGAGATGTATGAATTGTTAGCAAAGTATCACTCATTTGAGGGTGCAGTGTGAGATACTAACGTGTATCACTCTTTTGGGGACATAGTGTGAGATACTAGCGTGTATCACTCCTTTGGGTTCAGTGTAAGATACTAGTGTTTATCACTCATTTGAGGGTACAGTGTGGGATACTTGCGTGTATCATTCCACGAGGGTTTATGGTGAGTTACCAGCAGTGTTTCACTCATTCGAGGGTGCAGTGTGAGTTGTTACTGGTGTTCTACTCCTTTGAGAGTGCATGATGAGCCGTTGGCTGTGTTGAACTTATCTGAGGATGTGAGGTGAGTTGCTAGTTGTGGTTCATTCATTTAACAATGTGGTTGTACTTGTTGGTTGAAGATAATATAGTGCACCAGAGCTATATACGATTGTTCAGGTGTGAGTAGGTGCATGTTTTAATGGTGTTATCTAAGTCAAAGCATGATTGAGTATGAATATGCGATTTGTCTTACTGATTGATGAAGTGTGGCTCATTCGATGAAAGATGAAGTGGATAGAAATGAGGCTTACTAAGCTATCTTACTAATGTAGTGAAAGACTTTGAAAGCTATTTGTTTGTGTTTATACTGTTAACTTAGTAAGGCTTATTCATGTAAGTTGCAAGATCACTTGTTCAAACGTGAGACTAGTATGAGGAGATTGGCTAGTAGCTGTAGTGGTAATATAAAGTATGTAATAAGTTTAAGCGTGAGGAGAAGTACTTCGAGGTGAGATGAAGTTATTCATGGTGAGTTAGCGTGTGTGTGGTTTGCTTGAATCTATTGATAGTACATTGTAAGAATTAGGAGCGTTACCTCAATGATGATGCGACGAGTTATGTGAAATGGTGGAGGAAAGATGCTAAGGACCGTTATATAGTTGAGTTAAGGTGTAGGACTCTATTACGAAGGGAATGATTAAGTCGTATATGAACTCATATTTCTCTGTTATGGTTGGAAGAGTGAAGAGTTGAGCTCGGTTTACAAGGTTGGGTTGGTTTTAAGATGGTTAAAAGGTGTCCTAAAGTGACAAGTACGATGATCAGCGAGAGGGAAGTCATTCAAGTAGTAAGCAGATGTGTTGGAACGTGCGATCGAAAGTGAGTACCTCTAGGTACATAGGTTCTGGTAACCATAGTTGTATGGTGATTATTAGAGCCAAGAGAATGGCCAAGCGTGAGTGGTACTTTCCTGGAACGATGTGTAGTTAGTGAGAATACCGCTCTAGTAGTATGATATGTAGTAATTGTACACTCTAGTGAGGTATGCATCTGATGAGTTCTTTGTTGATGTGGTGTGTCTTGTCAATTTGGTTTGGGCATTCCTCTAATCGAAAGGTATGGTTTGTAGCCAGTTTCTAGTTGGTACACTGAGTAATGTACTTCTGGTTCGTATGTGAAGATGTGTTTCAAGCTTTAGTTGTGGTGCATAGTGAGTAAAGAGTTGTACTCTAGAGTGGAGTACTTGTTATGCAAGCCAGATAGGGTGGTCTACGGAAAATGGTAGACAACTGTGAGATGCCGAGTACCATGGACTGGGTTGACCTATGTTTGGGAGTTGCTAGTATGACTTTTTAGTTTCCACTGATGAATGGTAGTTTATCGCATTAAAAAGCTACTTACTTTGTATGTATATACTCACTCTTTGCTATGATGTTAACTCTGACAGGTTTCTTTGCTATGATGAGATTGGATTGTGATCGATGAGGGGAAGGTGGTAGCTGCACTAGAGGCTTGAAATTTAAATTTCAGGTTGTTATCTTTTAGCGGTAAATTTTCGGGGTATTACACCAAAGATGCTTAAATTAACTCGGACACTCATATATATAT